>CM060947.1:90458832-90501332 GCA_030765055.1 Mantis religiosa | reverse complement strand
TCATCACACTGCCTTTACTGAGGCAGGTAATGCGATACAATTCACCTGTTGTTACCCGGCGATCACCACGAATGATGTCGTCGACTCGCTGAATGTTGCATGGAGTCACTGCAGTCACCGGCCTGCCGCTTCGCTTTTCATCTGCCAATGGTGTTTGCCCTTCAGCTTCGTTACAGCGACGAACCCATCGTCTAACAGTGCTGACATCCACCGTTGCATCACCATACACATTTTTTAGCCTTTCGTGAATGCGAATTGGCGTTTTACCTTCCGCAGTCAAAATTTCAGTCACAGAACGCTAATACGAATGTCGATGTCAGCCATTTTGCAAGAGGATGCAGCGCCGCCACCTGTTTACTTAGGAAGTTACTACTGCAGGGGATTGGAGAAGAAGGTTTGAGGAATTGCGCCAAATGCAATGTTTTCACATAACTTACTTATTTAAGGGGAAAAAATAGAAGGCATTAGTTTTTGACCCACCCTCGTACAAACCAATCGGTAGTAAAAGACAGCTTTTGCTCTCTCAGCTTAGTGTAACGCTTACGAGCAGCGGATCTCACATCTGCTTTAACACTAGAAGTTTATTTGGCAATATTTCGGCTTGACTCTCGAAATAAAATAGAACATGAATTTCTCTATGTTTGCTGCTGCTTTTGAGGGGGACATAACCACAGCCGGTTCATCAACACTGTCTGAATCTAAATACTCTTCATTTTCAGTAGCATTGCATGATGGAATAATGTCTTCATCTGTAATCGGTTTATAACCTTCGCCATTGTCAATGACTTCTTCATCAACATCGGAACAGCCATCCATATTTTTAAAAATATATATAGAATCTTCTTCCACGCTTATTTTCTCTTCTTCTTCAACCTTGTTTTCTGGCAAGTCCACAACTGTTTCCATGGCCCTATCAAAGTTTTTCTTCCAGTCTAGTCCCAAGCAGGTGGGGTGAGTGCAATGAATTCGCCTATTGGAAAGAGAATTCAAGTAGTGTACCTACTAAAAATACCTATCTATCGTCTGTAAAACAAGTCCTCATTTACTACGCTAAACGACCTACTGTTGTTTTTCGAAACTGGTCCTGGTTATCCGGACGCCCGAGTTAATGAGCTTTTCTCTACTGCGCTACTACATCAGGATTTTTTTTTTCCAAAGGATGTTTCAGCTCTTGGATAGTACAATAACACAATATGAAGACTAATCAGAGGTACATTTGTGGACGAAGATCAGTAGGTTTACGAAATAACAGGTTTTCAGTTTCAACCTCAACACTCACACACACACACACACACACACACACACACACACACACACACACACACACACACACACACACACACACACACACACACACACACACATACACACACAGGCACGCACAAATACACACACGCGTGCGCGCCTACCGTTCCTCTTCTTATCAGAAACTATTATAATCAAATATTCAACAGTGTCTATCATCGGCGTTACACATAGGTACAATGTTTTTCTACTGCATGCTCCACTAATGCTGAAAACACATATCAGTTTGCCTCAGTTTTGTGGGAGTGAATAATTCCTGATAATTTCCTTATCATTTGCCTGATGCCCGATTTCACCAACAGATGTTTAAATCGACATTAACAAACGTAACGTAACGATTGTCACAGCAATAAAACTAATGTTAAATTTCTTGCATTTCACCAAACTGTTTTCTGAAAATGTTAAATTTGTGTTAACGCCAAGAAACTTGTAAATATCTCAGCTATAGAAGGCTATGGATGAGTCGTATTATTTTCTGAACGTACTGCGATGAGCTTTTGTTTTCATTTTCGTCTGCACAAGCTGAAAAATGGCGGATGAACAAAATCATAAATAAAGCAGTGAGACCAATTTCTCATCGTTGGGGAAAGAATTGTTAATTGAATTGGTGATGAAGTGTAAGGATATCTTAGAAAATAATAGGACGGATGCGGTGAATGCAAAAGAGAAAGATGTCACGGGGAAAATATTGGAAACGAATTTAATTCAAATGCATGTGTCACTACTACAAGCACTAAACAACTTGTCAGTATTACTTAAATTTAAAACCAGGTGCGAAGGACAAGTGACTGTTTCAAGACGGGAGGTGAACAGGGTATTATCCACATAATGCAGTGAATTATAACTTCGCAAAGTTATTAATACTTGAAGCAAAGGCGAGATCAGTGAAGAAGGATAAGTGATTTGAACGTTTCAAGACGTGAGGTGGACAATGTATTATCCACATAATTCAGTGAATTATAAAATCGCAAAGTTATTAATACTTTAAGCAAAGGCGAGATCGCCATTTTCCTTTCGATGCATGTTCTAACCTCTCTTGTACTTCCGCAGAACCTTCACAGCAACATGTTTCGACAGTCTATACCTCCACAAAAATTTTTCTTCGGAAAGCTCCTCAAAATAATTTCTCATCATAGGTCGTACTCTATTACGAATGCCATTTAGACGTCTTAAATATAGCAAATCGACATCAACAGTAGAGTTCATGCTCACCATCTTGACTATTTACAATTGTTAAGGACTTAACATCTGAAATTTGGCTTATTAGTTTAACAAGAGATTTAACACGAGTGTTACGCTAACGCTTGTTGGTGAAATGCAACTTTTGTTTTGTTTTAACTATTGCTAAACTCGTGTTAAGTCTTAACATCTGTCATATGTTGGTAAAATCAGGCATGAATGTTCCAATATTTATACATTTCTCAAACAGGCAGTCGTTATTTATTCATTTGGCTTAAAAAAAAAAAAAAAAAAAAAAAAAAATTCCACACATATCGTCATCACGCTGTAAAGATTTTCACCTAACGCCTACTGTCCCATATTCCCTTGAACATAAAAGAAAATTAGCAATAAGGTAATGTTTATCTCGAATATTAAATAGATAGAGGAATAAGCGCTTGTAAGAATATTTAGTCAAAGAATAGAGAAAGTCATGTGAATGCAACACATCAGATTCTTCAAATAGATATAATTAAAACTTCATTTCTTATATTTGTTTTACCACGTCTTCATTTACATATAAATCTGTGTTTTATTTTTCTTTTGGACTTCTGTTATAGTTTTTTTATTGCAGATGTCAAATCTATTATTATTTTTCACATTTGAGCATTTCACTTTAAATTAATAAACATACTACTATGTGTTTCAAATGGGAAGGGTTCTGGAGTCCAGCTAATCAGATGCCGTATCACACTCAGCGTTGCCAGCTTGTTACGCCACTCTTTTTATATTTTCCTCTCTCTCGCACACTCATACAACATGCACGTCTGCTTGGCGCAGACGTAAGGGTAAGCAAATTATATTTTACAAACTTTTCCAATGATGCACTTGCCAAAATAAAAATTGAAAAAAGCATTTTCACAAATTATGTATCTTTTTAAATACTATAACTATAATTATAGTTAATGAATTACCTGCTTTTCTATTCCAATGGAACTGCCGGTGGCTCATCCATATCGCTGTCAATATCACTTCCGTTAAGAGACAATTCGTCATTGTCACTGTCTTCATCGTCCGAGTCTTGCAAATTTATGATGATAGGCTCAAAAATCTCGTCACGTGGTATTTCATTCTTAAAATCGTCTTCTTGAAGGGTGTTTTCTTGGTGTAATTTACGTCCTCCAACGTTAGGTCATATCGGACGATGAATGGAATGGATGAAATGATGCTCAAATGAGCCCAGGGTCCATAGAGCTTAGAGTTACCCAACATTCGTCTTTCAGGATAAGGGAAAACCCTGGAAAAAACCTTATCCAAGTAACTCACCCTAAACGAGATTCAAACTCGAGACCTCTTAAACGTGAGGCAGACACGCTACCATCTACGCTACCGAGGCGGGCTTGAAGGTTTTCTGCATGCCTTACGCAGTTTTCCAGTCCTGCTGTGTTACCTTGTCAGTTTCTTCGTGAACAAGTCGTTTAACGTCCGTCAGTTTAAAAGTATTATTTCTGTTTGCAACCCCCCCCCCCCCCGTTTTGATTTGAGCCCACACCAACTCATTTGGATTTTTCAGTTCTGAGTAATTAAAAGTATATGTACAGACAAACACACTAACCACTTAGAACTCTCTAGAGTAAATAGAGATTACCAACCATTTATAAACAAAGATATAATGTGACCAGACACGTTTTGCCAAGCCAGCAGGAAATTTGTTTCCTCTCGCTCGAATTGGCTTATTCAAAGTAATTCTTTATCACGTCATGTCAAACATTTACGTTTCAGTTCTGAGTAATTACAAATATACGTACACGCATACATGCCGACCAATAATAATATTCATACAGTGCTTACGTCGCGATTTATTGTTATAATACAGATAATAGTGGTTTATTTATTTGTATTAGAAAAACTATTTGAGCTAAAAATATGGGGGTTTCATGGTTATGTTAGATACATTACTCTCTACCTTCTACATGGATCAGTTTTGGCAAAATCTAAAGTTTTGTCTTAGCGCGAATGGTACGTATTTCATATAGATTGATTAGTTTGGCGTTCCTCACACACCACTTAGCGGGAATGCAATATGACAACACCGCAGGACATTGCCCGCCTCGGTAGCGTAGATGGTAGCGTGTCTGCCTCACGTTCAAGAGGTCCCGAGTTCGAATCTCGGTCAGGGTGAGTTACCTGGATTAGGTTTATCCGGGGTTTTCCCTTATCCTTCAAGACGAATGTCGGGTAACTGTAAGCTCCATGGACCCTGAACTCATTTGAGCATCATTCCACCCATTTCATACACCGTCCGATATGATTTAACGTTGGAGGACATAAATTAAAAAAAAAAAAAAAAAAAACGCAGGACTCCGATTGGTTGCTCACCTAGTAGCGCTCAAGGACAAACACCTTCCCATTTGAAACACATAATAGTATATGGTTTAGATATATACAGTTTATTTTTGCCTCTTACTGATGAAACATTAGACCAATTTTTGTACTATGAAATTTCTAATTTTTTCCCTTGACGTATACGAACTTGAGTTTTATCTAAGAACATTACTTTTTGCAAGTTTATTTTCACGATACTTAATACTGTTTTTCCAGACTTTGAAACATATTTCATTGATATGAAGCATTTTGTTTTTGTAAATTAAATACCCAAATACATGCATTCCAAACATTTTGTCTTCCAAATTGATGGACACCATCTCAGCTCTCTGTTTCGACTCCCGTCTTATAACTAATATTTGCATTAGTCGTATGTAAATAATTCCTAATTCAATTATCGTTTCCTATAACAAAACTTATTGTATAAGTCACTGTAAATTAAATATATTTATTTTTAAGAAAATGCACATGCTTTTAGGGAAACTTCAAAATAGTTTGGATGTTTACTGCTTTAGTACTTACTCTAGCCCTGATATAATTTATGTTTACCTCTGTTAAATTGCTGATTATGCTATTTAACACTTCTCTGTTTTGTGTTTTCCTTTTTTAGAGAATTTTTAACTAACCTAAGTACCTATAGTTCTTATTTAACAAAGGCTCTATTCAAATATGTATGTGAATATGTTCCGATGTTGGCAAGCGACTATGTATTTAATAGTTTTGTAATGCTTATTCAACAAGCCAGGAGATAAGAATTAACTGTAAAATTTAAGTTTGTATCTTCAAGAGCTTCTTTTTATCCATTAAGTAGGTCTTAATCTGTGCCCTTGTGTTTTATAAAATAAAATATAAGAGCACAAGAAAAAGTGGACGAACATTTTACTTTCTTTCCTGTAAAATAACAGATCAGAAATTTTGATACGTCTGCATATTATAAACCTTTATCATCATTTGTGGAAATTGTGGAAAGGTCCAAGGAATACATTTAAGAAACATCTTGCTGTGGCCGAGTTTTCTATTTCAAAGAATAAGTTTACTTTGCGTTTAAGGACTTTTTTGTCCACGATCTCAAGGGTTTAAAAGGACAGTTACTTCCCCGTTCTCTTTTCCAAATGTCAAAAGGTTACTGTTGACTGAGAGCTATGGAACTCTGTGTGCTATGTGAAACAGCCATTTAATAAAAACGTATGCGATGTGAACAACAAGATACGTAGGAAATACTGTCGGTACCTTGGAATGAAATATTTGTTTATTTAAACAACAAAAGCAAATGTATGCAATTATGGTAAGAGAATTAATTATACCAATTATTAATGTAGATTAATAAATCCACGAGTTTAACACAATGCAATTTTATGCACTACAAGGGAACTGTAAGTCATTTCCTGAAAATTATGTGCCGCAGGTGGTCTTTATTTTTGCAACACCTGTCTGTCAGTAGGTGGTAAGTTTGGTTAAAGGACTGCTGTTAACTTTCGAACGGAATAGCATTATTTTTTCTGTAGATATTGCCTTCAAGAACTATAAGAGCAACGGAAATTTTTCCAACATGATTGGTTATGCCACAGCATAGAATTCCCATGGCAGCTGTACGTTTGTTTATGGACGCTTTTCAACTGATGTGGTTCTCATGCCCCATTCGACCGCATAATTTTGCTCAGAGGCATCTTTATCAGACTTTATGTTCTTTTACGTGCAGTAAATCTCCGATACGGAACCACGACTTTACTTCCCTTCCGAAGGAAATCACTCTAAGGATTTTTACGCCCGGAGAAAAACAGTCAAATCATCTCGAAAATAGACAAAATCCAAAATCTCTCTGCGTTATCTGTGGATGTTTCGAAAACAATGGTTATTCAAATCATTCAGACACCTTTTTAGTATAAATGCGATATTCGCAGACAGATTAATGCTGTTCCAGTCAAAATAGCCTAGGAATCATTTGATACTATGCATCATAAAATAGCAACGTATAGTTTTTCCAACCAAGAAAAAAAAAATGAGAACTGTGGCCCGTTATAAAATTGGAGACCATTATTATGCAGATCATGATTTAAAAAACATGAAAAGTTTTTATTATGATACGTTAATGGAGTTAATCTAATGCAGTGTATTATTTGCATAAATAATATAATTAATGTTCTTACACGTTTTATAAACAATTTGGTTAATTGAATCATTCCTATATATATATACCTTCATAATGAAGAACTTGGTTTATAAGGACAACAGAGAATCAGTCTACGAGAATTTTATGGAGTAATTTCACTCCATGAGTTATACAAAATGCCTCAAAACTATTTTGGCTATTGAAATGTTCAAACAGAAATTTCTGTGGTCTCTTATATGGATACATATCAATTTCTCAGAATTAATTCAATCCGATTATAAAGATTGACGAACACCAGCCACACGATTTTCGTAACAATAGTCCATTTACAGATATCCCTTTAGTGTACAAGAAGTCATATAAAAGCTTATCCTTCCATACACTTTCCGTTAATCATGGAATCTGTTTAGAAGCGGTTCAATGAATGCGATCCACTATATGTAGAACGCTCAACTATTTATTTAATTGTAATACAAAAAATTGTTTATTTTCGGTTCATACAAAAAAATTAGAAAAGTCCTCATTTTCATATACTTTACATACACAGCGCACCAAATAATTGTCATCATTCATATAAACTTAGATCACCTTAGATATAATGAATATTTTCAAATAGGCAATGCCATGAAAAAAAATAGAGAAGCATTTTAACGAGTTACAGAAGGGTCAATTAGATAGCAATAAGCACGAAATGCTAAATGAAGGTCAAAGATTTTCAGAAATCTCCGTACTCCAGACAACCCGTTACTTAAAACAGAAACTATTGTTTTATTTTATAAAAGATTCTAAAAATAATTAAATGTTCTGCTTGAGATACTGGTATCAGATTTCTGTAAATAATCTGCTCAGTCATCTAGACTTTTACTGAATGTCACAGAACTGAAAAAAAAAAAACAAAAAATAAAAAATAATAATACGAAAAATAAAAACTTGCAAAATAAAGAAAAGAAAAAAAAATCACAGGTGTTTTGCAATCAAATGAATTTCTTTCCCCCCTGTACAAAGTTCTCTTACAAACATTTACTCCTCTTTCTACTTCAATCTACTCTTAAACATTTACAAAAGTGATTTAATTGCTAATTTTCTTGTAGGTACAATGTCATTATGGGAATACAGGTAGCATTAAGTGATATTCAAATCTTTAAAGAGCTGATCGCTGTGTGATGACATTGAAAATTATGTTCTTTTTGATGGATAATATATATAGACAAATAACAGGAAATATCCTGGAAATTATTCATTCCAAAAGAAAGTATGGAAAATAAATTGTCTGTGATTAACGAGATCTATATTTTTTGTGCAGTAAGACTTAGTACATCTCTTACGATTTACTAGTCATACAAGTCATCCAGAATAAAGTAGACTTCTGAAGACGTTGCCCAGAAACTTAAAGACACATTTCATTTGTCATGAAAATATCTTCTTCTCTTCTTCTTCTTCTTCTTCTTCTTCTTCTTCTTCTTCTTCTTCTTCTCTTCTTCTTCTTCTTCTTCTTCTTCTTCTCTTCTTCTTCTTCTTCTTCTTCTTCTTCCTTCTTCTTCTTCTTCTTCTTCTTCTTCTTCTTCTTCTTCTTCTTCTTCTTCTTCTTCTTCTTCTTCTTCTTCTTCTTCTTCTTCTTCTTTCTTCTTCTTCTTCTTCTTCTTCTTCTTCTTCTTCTTCTCTTCTTCTTCTTCTTCTTCTTCTTCTTCTTCTTCTTCTTCTTCTTCTTCTTCTTCTTCTTCTTCTTCTTCTTCTTCTTCTTCTTCTTCTTCTTCTTCTTCTTCTTCTTCTTCTTCTTCTTCTTCTTCTTCTACTTCTTCTTCTTCTTCTTCTTCTTCTTCTTCTTCTTCTTCTTCTTCTTCTTCTTCTTCTTCTTCTTCTTCTTCTTCTTCTTCTTCTTCTTCTTCTTCTTCTTCTTCTTCTTCTTCTTCTTCTTCTTCTTCTTCTTCTTCTTCTTCTTCTTCTTCTTCTTCTTCTTCTTCTTCTTCTTCTTCTTCTTCTTCTTCTTCTTCTTCTTCTTCTTCTTCTTCTTCTTCTTCTTCTTCTTCTTCTTCTTCTTCTTCTTCTTCTTCTCTTCTTTCTTCCTTCTTCTTCTTCTTCTTCTTCTTCTTCTTCTTCTTCTTCTTCTTCTTCTTCTTCTTCTTCTTCTTCTTCTTCTTCTTCTTCTTCTTCTTCTTCTTCTTCTTCTTCTTCTTCTTCTTCTTCTTCTTCTTCTTCTTCTTCTTCTTCTTCTTCTTCTTCTTCTTCTTCTTCTTCTTCTTCTTCTTCTTCTTCTTCTTCTTCTTCTTCTTCTTCTTCTTCTTCTTCTTCTTCTTCTTCTTCTTCTTCTTCTTCTTCTTCTTCTTCTTCTTCTTCTTCTTCTTCTTCTTCTTCTTCTTCATCTTCTTCTTCTTCTTCTTCTTCTTCTTCTTCTTCTTCTTCTTCTTCTTCTTCTTCTTCTTCTTCTTCTTCTTCTTCTTCTTCTTCTTCTTCTTCTTCTTCTTCTTCTTCTATCTTCTTCTTCTTCTTCTTCTTCTTCTTCTTCTTCTTCTTCTTCTTCTTCTTCATCTCTTCTTCTTCTTCTTCTTCTTCTTCTTCTTCTTCTTCTTCTTCTTCTTCTTCACTTTAGGAATTAGGCATTTTTGCCTGTTCCTTTTTCACATTCCAATACCTACTCCCAACTTCCTTCTAGGGCGTCCTACATCTCTTCTTCCGCGAAGATTGCTTCTTGTTAAAACTGGTATTCTTTCTTCACTCGTTCTATTCAAATGTTCTTTACAATTCTGTTTCTATCTAGTAATTTGTATATGCCTAATTTCACTTTAATTTTTTCATTTCTTATTAAGTCTCGTCTAGTGCTTTCCTTAACTGTTCTTAATAATTTCATTTCTGCTGCCTGTATTTCACTTTTGTCCTTTTCTTTTAATATCCCAGACTCGCTTCCATATATGAACCATGGGACTGCCATTATTTTATAGAATTTCAATTTATTTCTTTCCTTGTTTATTTTTTGAAGCTCTTGGTATGGTTCAGTATATATGGTTGAATTTTGCTTTCATCCTGTTTTTTTTTTTTTAAATCTTTGTTTAAATCGTAGCTTATTTCACAACCAAAATAGTTTAAACTCGGGCCGTTCCAGGCATTTATTTTCCATACATATTTGTTATCTTAACGAATATTTATGTTTTCTTTGTGGATATATTTAATGATATTCTTTTCCCATTATATACATTTTATACACGGAACGTTGGAGGCTCTCTTCATTGTTCTGTATTATTCCAACATCATCAGCTAGAGAATACCATTTAAGTTTTTATTTCTATTCAGTTATATTCCTTCAAGCACCTCCTTTTCCAATTCTTAATTAGGTCATCTACGTATATATTAAATAAAGCTATAGAAAGGCTGCAATCCTGTCTTACTCCTTAATTCGTTTTTATTTGTTTAAACGTGCTGTGAGAAAATCAGAACGAAGGGAAAATGTTTTATGTGAATGGTAATCTGAAATATAAAATTAGGTTAAACAGCAACCTTGATAAGTGCACCTCGGTAGCGTAGATGGTAGCATGTTTGCCTCACGTTCATGAGGTCCCGAGTTCAAATCTCGGTCAGGGTGAGTTACTTGGATAAGGTTTTACCCGGGGTTTTCACTTATCCTTAAAGACGAATGTTGGGTAACTATAAGCTAAAAAATCTTGGCATTCAAGTTCATCATCTTCATGGAGGGATACGAAAATTTCTAGAAAATCCTTCTACCCCAGATTTTCATTTTATCACTTATTACATATACATTACTTATTGTTCCATATTATTATCATTAACACTTTATTTTATTTCAGTAGCTATTTTAGGAACGATTATTTCCTGTTAATTATGATTAACATTGGTTTCAAATTTCGAGCACAATATACACTCGAAGGTTTCAGTACATATTCTGTCGTAAGTAAAGAAGTGAGTATAGGAAGCAGAGATGGCAATCAATTGTTTAAAACTCAGATTGAGCTACAGCTTCTATATTACACAATTTCCATGAACACTAGAGATACAAAAGAGCGACCACATATAAAAGTGCTGTCTAAATTACTAAAAACTTCTGAGCCAATATTTCGGAAATATTTAATGTCAAAGAAAACGTATTTCCTTATAAATACTATAGTTTACTCAGCTCTACATCTTTCCTCCCAAAAATGTTTGCACATGCAGAGTATTCAATGCAATTGAGGTGAACTTTACATTATCTGTAATAAATTTTTGCAAGAAATTAATTTTATTCCTCATAACAGTATTCAAACATACAATATTTCAATAAAAACTGCTAAAGCCAACTTTAAGCAAAGAAAAGATAACGAAAAATTATATAGAGTAGATAAGATGAGAGCATTTGCTTGAAAATCTCCAACTTAAGTCCTTAAATGAGTTTTACGATGTACAAAATTTGGTAATTAAGCTAATTTTCATTGTAGATTTTACACTGTACATAAAGAATCAAATAACGTTTCCATTGTTACTTAGTGTGAAATTTCCAGTACTTAATCATACATTTTTAAAGTACGGATTGCTACTTTTGTTTTGCGTGAAACTATAAAAAGAAATGTGTTACACTCACATGACTTTCTTTACCCTTCTACAAAGTATTCTTATAAAGGCTTATTCCTGTACTTCATATAAATCGAGATAAACTTTTACATTTATTATCTTATCTATAATTTTCTTACATGTGCAAGGATCGTTTATATATACTATATTCCCACTAAGAGAGCGTAGGCTTTCACGGCCGGAGTCGATATTACTACGTAGAATAGAAAGCAATGCTATCGAATCTCAAAGGGACTCAGGGTTTAAAACATATGCCTATCGCTTCACTATTTCTGTAAATGTTTATCTCCATTAACATGACGTAGATAAAACACAATAATTTCCAATAAGAACTTGTAGGAGGGATACAAATGAACTTTTTTGGGTAGAGAAAGTCATATGAATGTAATATATATTATTTTTTCTGTTATTTCTCCGCAGTGACATCTTCTTCAGGAAGATGCACTTATCCCTTAAGGAGCTAGTCTTACGAACAAAAAATTAATTTAACACTTTGGACAACATACATTTTTGTTACTTTTTGTTTCCTTTAAATATTAAATGCTTTAGAATCTGTATGCAATGCAAAAAATATTTCTCTCTGTATAACTTTAGAGAAATTGAGATTGAGCAAAATTTTGTAACAATTTTCTATCTAGAATGAGATAAAATTTACATTAGTCGTTTCAAAGATAAAATTAATGTCCTCCAACGTTGTTATATCGACGATGAATGAAATGGAGTAAATTATTGCTCAGATGAGCCCAGGGTCCATAGAGCTTATTTATACGATGCCCACCTCTGTAGCGTAGGTGGTAGCGTGTCTGCCTCACATTCAAGAGGTCCCGATTTGTATCTCGGTTTCAGAGTGAGTTATCTGGATAAGGTTTTTCCGGGGTTTTCCCGAAAGATGAATTTTGGATAAGCACTATGAACCCTGAGCTCATTTGAGCATAATTTCACCCATTTCATTCATCGTCCGATATGACTTAACGTTGAATGACGTAAATTACCCGAAGTGGAAAATCCCGAAAAAAAGTTATCCGGATAACTGACCCTGACCGAGACTCGAACTCGGAGCCTGTTGAATGTGAGGCAGGCTCGCTACCACCACGCTAAAGAGGTGGGTACATT
The DNA here is from genome assembly GCA_030765055.1 of Mantis religiosa. Lineage (NCBI taxonomy): Eukaryota > Metazoa > Arthropoda > Insecta > Mantodea > Mantidae > Mantis > Mantis religiosa. The sequence goes on along the minus strand of CM060947.1, from coordinate 90,488,707 downwards.
TGTTTTTGCGTGCATTTTTTAAACTTGGCTTCTGTCAATATGTACCAAGTAATGAAGCGAATAAAATACGTTTATTCTATAAAAAATAATGCTAGGAATATCTACAAATTTTAATGAACATCCAAAGAAGCAAAACAAGTCGGATTTTAAAGCCTGTTTGTTATGTAAAACGTAGCTTTTGCCACAATCCTCTATCCTTAAGCAGTTGCACTATTAAGTTTATTTTAGAATTTATTTATATCATTTCAGAACTCCTTTTAACTTTGCTGTAAGAAATGCCTTTCTTTTGAAAGCACTAGGTTAAGAATCTATAATAAATATGTACTGAACTTTGAAATTAAGTTTCTTTTTATAGATTTCGTTTATTCAAAATGATTCGTACAAGGAAACTATCTACCGGTTTCTTTATGTACAAAGTCATTGGACGGATGTGAATAGATAAATACCATTGTACAATATTTTTAAAATATGTATGTAAATATGCGTATAAGCATGGCATTATGCATGACAGAAGCAAGCAATTAATTTTTTGAAATGGAATATTTTGAAAATAAATCAAATATATCGAAGTAAAATGTTTAAAGTATTATTCACTGGTTATACTATACAAATTGTGATTATATTTATTATATTTTCAATTAAACGGAGCAAAAGCGTTTTGAAAATTGGACTCTCAATGGTGGAACCTTGATAAAACCAAGTGCTGAAGTTTTGGGTGAACCTGATACACTGACCTACATGGGCGTACTCTCAATGGCAGAACAGTTCATAGTAGCATATTGTTTTGTGTTTTAACATTGTTTGACAAGCAAATCCTAATATTCGGATAAAATGTGGTACATATTACGAATTTATTACAAAACAGAACATTTTAATGAGAATACTATAAATATTTGTTTTAACAGTACTATAATGTATTTGTACAAAATCAGTAATATTCTTAACATGCACATTTCTTTTATAAATCTCTTTTACTTACAGCTATATCCAAAAATAAACGAATTCTATCCGCGTACGGAAGCCCAAACCAGGATAACCCAACAGTCACAGAGGTAATGACTTTTTGTTAATGGTAGGGTTAGTTCCAACAGAGAAAGGTATATCTTATATATCTGCAACACTGCCGCGCATGCACGCGCCAAAATACACCGCTACCTTAAAACTAGTGCTTTGAGTTTTGTAACCAGCTTATTACTAAATGAAAATGCTTAAAAAAACTCGGTAAGTACTTGAATTAACATTATATCAACATTCATTCCTCAAAATCAGGAACCTAAAGCAGCAAGCAAATTTGGCTCCGAGATATAAAATTTGAATCATGAAGTGGAGGCAAGTACCTTATGGCTGCTGTCATTCGATGTTCAACTAGCAGAAGCCCCAGATGAGTTGACAAAAACAAATCACTACATAAGCACTCGTTTGTTTTATCATGACCTCTGTGCTGGAAGCGTGCGTCCTACATACTGTTGAGATGTACAGAGCAACGGCCGACAAGCAAGCAAGGGTACGACGCTAGCCGCCTCCTCGTTGTTACCCCTTATTGATTTCCAATGCTGCGCCTAATGACGCAACCCGCCTGGCTTGGTCAACGTAGTGGAATACGTCCGCGCCATCAGTCTGTCTTCGTCCTAGGCAATGAAAGGCGGATTGTTTTCGTTCAACACGCCCCTAGTGCCAATATCGTAGTGAATATTGCGCTCGAAACCTTGGTCTGCTCAAACACTGCCCCCATAGAACTTATGATGCCCCGTAGCTATCTGCATCAATTAGATGTAATATCGCAATATCTGATGTTCTTGTTGATTTTATATGAAAATACCCAAGATCAACTAACGAATTAAAATAAGGAAAAACAAAATACCTATTCAGAGATTATTTGGGAGATCAGTATAATATTGATCTGTCTTTCTCCCTCCCGAATAGTATATAGGATGATGGTGATGATGATGATTAATAATAATAATAATAATAATAATAATAATAATAATAATAATAATAATAATAATAATAATAATAATAATAATAATAATAATAATAATAATAATAATAATAATAATAATAATAATAATAATAATAATAATAATAATAATAATAATAATAATAATAATAATAATAATAATAATAATAATAATAATAATAATAATAATAATAATAATAATAATAATAATAATAATAATAATAATAATAATAATAATAATAATAATAATAATAATAATAATAATAATAATAATAATAATAATAATAATAATAATAATAATAATAATAATAATAATAATAATAATAATAATAATAATAATAATAATAATAATAATAATAATAGTAATAATAATGATAATAATGCATATATAAATATACAAAATTAAGACACTTTAACACTGTATTTAAACCAGAGTGCTTATATGGAGCAGAAGCATTAATTTTGAACAGAAAAGCAGATATGGAAAATACAGAGAAAGAAGAAGTAAAATTATTAGAAAAAAATTTATTCCGCAAGTCGTAGGTGAGGAATACAGACTTATAAGTAAAAACGAAATAGAAAAAATGCAGAAATCCATAGATACTAGGTAACGATGGTTAACACCTTATGGGCACATTAGACGATTAACTTCAAATATTCTCACAAAACAAATTGTAGAATTTTACGAAAATGGAAGTAAAGCACAAATAGACAATATAAAATGGACTGGTGAAGTTAAAAAAGATTTAAAATTTGCAGGAATCATTCAAGACAATATCCTAGACAGGGACGACTTTAGAATGAAGGTGCTTAAGTGGCAAGTTGACAAACCGACGAAAAAGACTGGAACAATGTTGGACATGCGAGAGAAAGGAAGTTCACAGCCAAAGAATGAGAGAATGAGATAACTTTGGATTCATAGAAAAGCTAAGAAACGTAGTCTTGCATGAGCTCATTCGCAAATATATATATATATATATATATATATATATATATATATATATATATATATATTACAGAATTTACAATAATTACGAACTATCTTGCTAAATCCCAAATTTTATGTCATGATTTAACCAGGTTCTTTCATAATCACTTCGTAAGGCATAACATCTGATCATAATTCCTGCCCGCCTCGGTAGCGTAGATGGTAGCATGTCTGCCTCACGTTCATGAGGTCCCGAGTTCGAATCTCGGTCAGGACGAGTTACCTGGATAAGGCTTTTCCGGGGTTTTCCCTTATCCTTCAAGATGAATGTCGGGTAGCTCTTAACTCCATGGACCCTGGACTCATTTGAGCATCATTTCACCCAATTCATTCACTGTCCGATATGACTTAACGTTGGAGGAAATTAAAAAAAAAAAGAAGATCATAATTCCGATTAGGAAAAACACAAAATCAACTAATGAAGATGCATATTCATGGGTTTTGCTGTTTTATACGCACAATATATACGAGGGTGGGTCAAAAACTAATGCCTCCTATTTTTTTCCTTAAATAAGTAAGTTATGTGAAAACGTTGAATTTGGCGCAATTCCTCAAACCTTCTTCTTCAATCCCCTGCAGTAGTAACTTCCTAAGTCAACAGGTGGCAGCACTGCATCCTCTTGCAAAATGGCTGACATCGACATTCGTATTAGACAGCGTTCTGTGATTGAATTTTTGACTGAAGCAAGTGAAACGCCAATTCGCATTCACGAAAGGCTAAAAAATGTGTATGATGATGCAACGGTGGATGTCAGCACTGTTAGACGATGGGTTCGTCGCTGTAACGAAGCTGAAGGGCAAACACCATTGGCAGATGAAAAGCGAAGCGGCAGGCCGGTGACTACAGTGACTCCATACAACATTCAGTGAGTCGATGACATCATTCGTGGTGATCGCCGGGTAACAACAGGGGAATTGTGTCGCATTACCTCCCTCAGTAAAGGCAGTGTGATGACGATTATTCAACAACTGGGTTAGTCAAAAGTTTGTTCAGTTGGGTACCAAGAATGTTAACCGCTCAAAACAAAGAAACAAGCAAAACAATAGCCTCCGGACACTTGTCGCGCTTCAATTTGGAGGGAGAGGTGTTTCTGGAAAAAATTGTTACTGCAGACGAAATGTGGGTTCTTTTTTTTTTGAACTTGAATCAAAGAGGCAGTCAATGGAATGACATCACACAACGTCACCGAAGAAGAAAAAATTCAAAACTCAGCGGTCGGCAGGGAAAGTTATGACGACATTGTTTTGGGATGCAGAGGGTGTGCAGGGATGCACAATAAATTCTGTCCAATACGTCAGAACTCTCAAAAAGCTGAAAGCACGTCTTCGCCGAGTTCACCCAACAAAAACTATGGCGGATGTTCTTCTTTTGCATGACAATACAACACCACACACCAGCCGTTACACCACTGCAGAAATTGAGAAATTGGGATGGCAAGTCTTACCTCACTCCGCCTACAGCCCTTACCTGGCACCATCAGACTTCCATCTGTTCGGGCCACTAAAGGAAGCTCATCGTGGGATTCATTTTGAAGATGAGGAGGCTGTGAAAACGTCCGTGCGTCAATGGCTTAGGAAGTAAGACCGTGTGTTTTACCACACAGGAATACATGCCCTAGTTAAAAGGTGGACCAAAACTGTGGAAAAGGACGGAGATTATATTGAATAGTGAAAAATTAATCGTCAGTGTTGTAGTTTTGAAGCTATGTAAATTGGATTGAATTTTCTTGGTAATTAAAAGAGAAAAAAAATAGGAGGCATTACTTTTTGACCCACCCTCATATATATGAAGTAAGAGCAAGTAATGGTTAGGCGTCTAATGCAACGCTGATGTAGATCAGCAAAAACGAATCTTTCTCCATTCTTGAGAACATTTAAGACGTTTAAAGATTAAGAGAATGTTCGCACTCCATTGCAACCCTAGCCTTGTAAAACAATTGGCAATGTCAACAGGCACATTACACTTCACACGCAGCAGTCGACTCTATTAGAAAATAAGACCGTAAATTGTTATACATAATTCTCAGTGGCGGCTCATAAGCATTTTTTGTAGGACCAGATGTGAATGCTTGCAATAAAAGTAAAGTGTGGCTCTATCTCTTAAAACATGTCATCTTTAGTTACATTGCCAAAACAATGCAATAATAGAAATGTGTTAAAACACTAAAACTCAAGTGACTAATAATAAAAGATAAAACAGAACTCATCAAGTGGCAAATGAAATGTGTAGTGTTTAACGCCCGCTTTTACTACATACGGCATCGCAGGCGATGACACTGATGATACAGGAGATGAAGATGGAGCACCGGTGGAATAAGATGGCGGGGGAAACCGGAGGTCCCGGAGAAAACCCGCCCCAGCACCGTGTTGTCCACAACAAATCTCACTTTGCGGTCGCCTGGGATCGAACACGGGCCGCCTTGGCGAGAGCCAAACGGTCTAACCACTGAGCTACGGCGCTGCCTTCATCAAGTGGGTAGTATTACATATATAAGAGTTGAGCACGTCTGTTCTATTTTTAAGTTAGGGATTTCATTAATTTCCTCTTTGTGAATGAAACAAAAAGCCAAGGAATTAATGCTATCTTGGCCTATGGTATTTCTAACGAAAGTCTTAATTCTTTTCAATGTAGTGGAACATTCCTCTACGTCGACTGTTGTTAGTGCAATTTGCAGTCTTTTTGGAATAACTTTCTCAAAGGAGTGTTGTATCAAAAAATTGAAGAGCCCTCTGCCTGAAGAGATATATTTGAATGTGTCATTACGATAAATCACTGACAGTTCATTTTTTAACTTTTCTTAGGAGATAATGGGATTGTAATTTGCTGCAAATTTTCTCAATGAGTCATCAGGGAAATTTTCTCTGAATGTAATAAATAACTTTGGATCAATAACTGCAAAAGTAGTCAATATATTAGACTGTTGGAATTTGAGACTGTATCACACATTTCTTTGGCATCTGAATGCAGGTTCGCTATAGAACTATATTTCGGTCGCCTTTTTGTTGGAGAAGCAAAGTTATCATCAACCTGGTTCTATTGTTCTCACGAATTTCAGACATAGCTGATTCAAAATACTGCAAAGCTTGGATACTGTAACACTATCGGCACTGTGCATGTGAATTATGTCACAATGTTAACAAGTTTCATAATGTCATAGAAAAAAATTAGAAGAAACAAAAATTCTGGATTATTTAGAAAATTCTTAAAACCAAGAGCATTCTTACATTGTCCCACTGTACAATATTATCAAAACACTGTAGTAAATACAATTCTTTTTTCCTTGAATGTTGTATACAATGTGACTGAAATTTCCATCTTTTGGAAATGCGTCTGTCACAAACTGAACACAACAGAGCACTGCGTTTTGGTGAAGACGAGAAAAATGTGAAGCCACTAATGCTCGTGAAAAACAACTTACTGATTTTATGTTTTTGGAACAAGCATTTCCTATAACCAAGTTTAACTGGCGAGCATAGCACTGTACATACGTGGTGTGTGGGAAAGAGTCTTGCATAAAGTCAAGAGCCCGGCTCGATAGCGTAGATGGTAATGTGTGTGCCTCACGTTCAAGAGGTACCGAAATCGAATTTTGGTTAGGGTGGTTAAGGTTTTTTCCGGGGTTTGACCTTATCCTAATAGACGAATGTCGGATAACTCTAAGCTCCATGGACCACGGACTCATTTGAGCATCACTTTATCCATTTTATTCATCGTCCGATGTCCGTAATGACTTAACGCTGGAGGTCGTAAATTAAAAAAAAAAAAAAAAAAAAAAGGAAAGAAAGAAAAAAGATCAGTCGGGACACTTCCGTGGTTACCGCTCATTACCACGCCACTATTGTATGCTTGAGATATGAGTTTTATTTCAACATTCATTTCACATGAGTGTACCCTGTGCAAACCAAAATGTAAAAAACTAAATTGCGTACAAGAATCTGAGAGTGGGTTCGCAAGATGTTATGCACTCTTAACATTCTGATCATAGTTTTGATGTGGGGCAAAACCTCATTCCACACATCAAAACTACATATAAACAATAGAATCAACTTATTCTGGAAAGAAGAATGCAAAGAAAAAAGTACCAACAAGCAATGGAAAATTCTACAAGGAAGTAAAAATCCCATCCCAGACTACCCAAGAAGCAGTACTGTTGCCATCTTCCGACGGACTACTGGCCGCTCATCTACACAGGATTAATATTTTTGAATCCCCGACCTGCACACTGTGTAGGGATCCGAACTCATTAATGGACGGAGATCATCTGCTCCAGTGTATTCCCCTGACAAAAACAGATGGAGAACTGACAGCACAACTAGTCACACGTTATTGGGAGGTCAGAAGGAAAATGGAAATTCTCCAACTCCATGAGCATTAGCAACCAACCAACCACATTCTGATCAGTATGTGTCTATTTTTAGTAGCTATTTCATTCTGGATTGATATTTTATGTGCAGAATCAATCTGAACAGCAAAGTTTACAGTTCCCAATAGTTTAAATGTACAGGTATTTTGTAAGTGAAGTGTACTTACCTCGTATTTTGCAATTCGTTCACTCAAATGTTTCAGATCCTTAAACGTCCTTCACCACCACATAACAAACAGAAAAGGCAGACGCTTGTTTCTCCTCACTTGCAGTTAGCCAAGATTTCTTATCAAGCCAACTGTTACACAAACTGCTCTTTCTTTACTATTTTGTTGCGTAAATGTAAAATTATTCGGTTGATGTGCACTTAATCATTTAATTTTAAGTTTTTATTCTTCCTTTAAAGAATGAAAGGGATTTTTCAATAAATAGATAATTCACTATATTTATTTTAAATCTACACTACCTTATCTACCAAGCAATTAAGATTCCAACAACAATCACACGAATGCTAAAACTTCATATAACAGTCCGCAATGGGCCGCAACTAAACGGCCCCAAGCGTTGCTGTGAGGGATGTAGGAAGAGGTGAATTATTGGGGGAAATGATTATTATAATTGAATAAAATATAAAAATTATTTTTTTCTTCTAATTAAGAAAGGCCTATAAGTTGCGTGATATTATCGGTGGGGGCCGGCCCCTCCGGCCCTTAATGACCGTCCGCCCCGATCCACGGATACCCTGAGATAGTCTCTGCTCAAGAGAGAAACAGACGCAAACCACTACAAGTTGGAGTAACGTCGTAACACATCCTTTTCATGTATAGAAAATGAGTAGTTGTCAAACAGATTTGGGATTACTCACTCAGATGAGATGTTCTTCATATCTCCAGAAGCGCTTTTCGGTCAGGTTTTGACCATCTTCAGTGTGTGTTGACCAGCTACTAAGGTAGAGAAGAGCCGAACCTTCCAAGAAACTTCTGCTCCTGTGATTGTCATTTGGTTATCGCCTGATTTGTACTGCCAACTTCTGGGACTGGAACACTGTGGCTGGACACAGGTGGCTGATGGTCATCTGTGGTGTTGACTGGTTGTAACTGTTTTTCCTCTGGATGTGGATCAATTGAACTGTAGACCTGTGGTGGCGGATGAAATTCCATTTTTTCTTTTTCCCCCTCGTTCTCTGGACCAATATTTAAGTTACTGGTTGTCTGTGGGAGATGTGCTTCCTCACTCATATGTTCCTGGAGTAAACTAGATTGGTTGACATATGGGTTAATTTCAACTGGGTCTATGTTCTTTAAGTTTGTTTCAACGACATCAATGTTGGATTTTTTAACTTTTTTAATAAGTTGTAAAACACTGTTTAATGGCGGTATCTCAAAATTCAAAAGGTTTTTTGTTTCACTATTTAGGATATAAATTTTTTCCCAAATATCTAATTCATTAACTGTTTGTACATGTTTCAATAGTTTCATCCGTCACCACAGGTCTACAGTTCAATTGATCCACATCCAGAGGAAAAACAGTTACAACCAGTCAACACCACAGATGACCATCAGCCACCTGTGTCCAGCCACAGTGTTCCAGTCCCAGAAGTTGGCAGTACAAATCAGGCGATAACCAAATGACGATCACAGGAGCAGAAGTTTCTTGGAAGGTTCGGCTCTTCTCTACCTTAGTAGCTGGTCAACACACACTGAAGATGGTCAAAACCTAACCGAAAAGCGCTTCTGGAGATATGAAGAACATCTCATCTGAGTGAGTAATCCCAAAACTGTTTGACAACTACTCATTTTCTATACAAGAGATATCTCACTTTTAATAACTTGACAATGTCTTCTTTAAAACATCCTTTTCAATTTAAAAAAGAATCATTAATACTTAGGTCATTCAATAATTAGTGGCAACATTTGAATTAATAAAAAATAAAACATTTTTGGAGCGGTCACATTATCGCAGTGCTTAGAAGTAATCTCCTCCAAAATGTATTCGCCTCAACACATCAGGAATCCGACGGATGCCATCCACAGAGCCTTGTTTTCCTAATATTCAAACACTGCTCTACTGCTGCTATAATTGCCTGTCTAGTTCTAAAGCAAACTCTAAGCGGTAATTTCATTTTTGCAAAAAGTCCGAAATCACATGTGCTCATATCTGGGGAGTACAGAGGATGCTCCAGAATTTCTCAGTTCTATCTGCGAGATAAATTAATAGCAGAGGCACACGTGTAAGAGAAAGCACCATCATGTAACACAATGGGATGAAAATTTAGGAGATTTGGACGTGTACGATGCACAGCTGGTCGTAAATGGTGTTCCATAAAATGACTACAATATGCACCATTCACACGATTTCTTTGAAGAACTGAATGAGTGATAAGAGCACCGTCAAAATCATAAGCAGCAATGAAGATGACTAAGTGGATCCTGTTCTTGTCGATACTTTTTTGATCGTGGTGAATCAACGTGCCGCTACTCATTTGATTGTCTCTTTAATTTTGGTTGGCAGTATTGAACCCAGGTTTCATTTAATGTTATGATACGTCGAAGAAAACGCTCGCCTTCACGTTCATAGCGTTCTAAGTGTAATCTCGCTGTTTCCATCCTCTGCCACATTGTTTTGTCTGTAAGATTGTGTTGAACCAATCGAGCGCAGATTATCCTCATTTTTAACTTCTTCTTAAGTTGATGGAGAATCGTACCAGAAGCAACTCCAACTTCCCTTGCTAGTTCAACACAAGTCCAACAATGATGTTCTTCTGTGCTCTAGCTGCATTCACATGCACATCATCACATGCTGATTGCGGTCTGCCAGCTCTACATTTTTTATGAACGTCTTCCCTTCCTCTACGAAATGCATTCGCCCACCTAGACACGGTACGATATGGTAAAGTCTGTCTACCACAAACTTCTAATAATTCTGTATGGCATTGTTGAGCATTGATACCTCTTGCAACCTAATTTTAATGAAGCATCTTTGTATTTACTAAACATATTCAGAGTACTAAAAATGTCTTATTAAATAAAACTGTCCTCAAACTAACAGCTAACAAATATTAGATGCTCTTATCTTTCATTGTTTTCAGCGTACATGATTTACAGCTGATAGCGCCAAATGCAGGCAGTGTTGCCACTAATTTTTGAATGACCCATGTATTTATGAACTGTCTTGCCAAGTCTCAAATTTCATATCGTGATTTAGGAAGTACGGCAAATATGACGCAGCGGGGTAATATGACGTAGGGCTGTCCGGAAGTAGCTGTAATAATTAGAGCGAACTGAAAGGTGCTGCGACATAGCGATCAACATGATGGTTTATGGACAAAGGCATTTGTCTTCTGCACGTGTGCTGACACGCTCAGTTTTGTGAAAACATTCAGTGAAGTAGTTGTGTTGTTATTTACTCTCAAGAAAGTGATTGTGTTTTGACCATTTGATGTTGAAATTGATCAAACTGAAGTGATAGGGTAAGTTACACATTTGTTTCACTACCTTTTAGTGCTATGTGCATGTATTTAAGCCTTTAGCTTCTTTGGGTTTATTAACTTTTCTTCACCAAGTCAAATAGGCTAATATGACGCAGAGCCGATGGGGTAATATGGCGCGAGCGTCATATTGTACCTCACACATTTAAATGGTAAGAAATGAAATTAAACTTTTTTGGATTTTTTTTCTTAGTATTTTAATGTTTTGCGTGCAAATAGGCAAGTGTTTTGGTTGAAAACCTGTTTGCAGTCGGTTTTTTTAAATCAATTTTGACGTCACTGTTTCTAAATTCCTCCAATGACGCGTAAGTGTTTTAATGTTCAGTTACAATTAAAACAAGGTCATTTCAGAGAGTTCAGTAAATTATACACTTTAAAATTGCTAAGGGCCGCGCCGTGGCTCAGTGGTTAGACCGCTTGGCTCTCACCAAGGTGGCCCGGGTTCGATCCCGGTTCGATCTCCGGTTTCCCCCGCCATCTTATTCCACCGGTGCTCCATCTTCATCTCATGTATCATCAGTGTCATCGCCTGCGGTGCCGTATGTAGTAAAAGCGGGCGTTAAACACTACACATTTACATTTAGAATTGCTAGTTTTTATTACTGGTAAGATCTCGAGGTATACTTGTTTGTGTTTATGTTATGAGTTATCTTTGCTAAACCAGGCTCATTTTAGACAGTTGAATAAATAACGCTTAAAGCTTTTCCATTTATTTGGTGTGTCATATTGCCCTTCATGTACTTATATGGTAAGAACTAAAATTTTGGACTTGTTTTTTTTTCTATGACTAATGTGGTTTGTTTTATCAGTTTTTTTCAACATTATTGATTTTATAAATTTTTTCGGATATGATTGGACTTTCTTCTGACTCTACTTACTTTTGTCTTTTGTTATAGATGCCTCGAAAAAGTCAACACAAAAGTGATAGACAGAGCTGGACCAATCTGGGATTGACTGCTGCGCCGAGAGAAATAAAAAAACAAAGGTGTCAAGATTAGAGTAGCAGGGAGAAAGTATGGGGTTCCTGAGGCTACTCTCAGAAGACACTTGAAAAGTGGAAAGGAATCGAAAGTTCCTCTAGGAAGAAAGCCCATCTTCACTCAGGAACAAGAGAGGAAGATAACTGAACACGTCATATTGCTGTCCAAGATGTACTATGGTTTAACACCTATTGAGCTGAGAAGAGTGGCATATGAGTACGCCGAGAGAAATAATGTCGAACATCCATTCAATACGTAAACGAAGCTCGCAGGAAGAGATTAGGAAAATTTGTTTGTGAAGAGAAATCCATCAATTAGTCTCCGTCACCCTGAGAACACTTTCAATAAAGATGAAGTAACATTGTTTTATGATAACCTGCTCAACGTGTTTGAAAAACACAACTTTTCAGGTAGTTGTATCTATAACATGGATGAGTCTGGCATAACAACAGTTCAAAAGAAGTCACCTAAGGTATATGCTCAGACGGGAGTAAAGAACATTGGTTGTGCGACATCCGGTGAAAGGGAGAAAACAGTTACCGTTGTTTGCGCTGTGAATGCTGCCGGTGGATTTGTACCACCCATGATGATCTATCCTCATAAAAGAATGGCCACATATATCCAAAGAGGTGGACCTGTTGGAGTAATTTACCAATGTTCAAAGAACGGTTGGATAAATAAAGAACTATTCGTAAAGTGGCTCCAGCACTTTAAGAACTCCGTGAAACCCAGCGTAGATGATCCCGTTTTACTTTGTGTGACAATGATTCATCTCACTGTACATTGGAGGCCTACACCTTTTGTAATGAAAATCATATCCATATGGTATACATTCCTCCTCACACTTCCCATAAGCTTCAACCTCTAGATGTGGCATTCTTCTCACCGCTGAGGGCAGCTATGGCTAGAGAATTCAAATACTTCATGGCACTAAATGCTCATCAACAAATCATTATGGCTCATCTATCAAGTCTGTTCAACAAAGCCTATGTAAAGGATGCTACGATGGAGAAAGGAATATCTGCATTCAAAACAACTGGTATATTTCCACTGAATCCAGAAAAGTTTACAGAAGAGGACTTTCAGCCAGCTCAAGAGTTTCAAGAACTTGTAATGATACAGGAAACAGACAACCAATCAAGTGAAACATCTGCTGAAATCTCTCCTATTATTGATGATCATCCTGGAACATCAGGTCAAGATATGAGTCCTCAAGCTGGAACATCAGGACAAGCTATGAGTCCTCAAGCTGGAACATCAGGTCAAGCTATGACTCCTCAAGCTAGAACATCAGCAAAACCTATGAGTGCTCAAGCTGGAACATCAGGACAAGCTACAAGTCCTCAAGCTGGAACATCAGGTCAAGCTATTGGCCCTCAAGCTGGAACATCAGGACAACCTATGAGCCCTCAAGCTGGAACATCAGGACAACCTATGAGTCCTCAAGCTGGAACATCAGGAAAAGCTACAAGTCCTCAAGCTGGAACATCAGATCAAGATATGAGTCCTCAAGCTGGAACATCAGGACAAGCTACAAGTCCTCAAGCTGGAACATCAGGTCAAGCTATTGGCCCTCAAGCTGGAACATCAGGACAACCTATGAGTCCTCAAGCTGGAACATCAGGAAAAGCTATGATCCCTCAAGCTGGAACATTAAATCATGCAATCAGTCCTCATACTGGAATATCGGGTTCAGTTATCAGTATCCGTGAGATCTTACCTGTTCCAAAGTTCAAGGTAAAAAAACAATCAAAATGAAGACAACATTCTGAAATATTTACCAGTTCACCTATGAAAGTTCTTCTGGAGGAAAAGAAAAAGAAGAAGAATGCTCGTGAATCAACGAAACGTAAGCTAAACTACAAGAAGAGTAATGTTAAGAAAACAACAAAGAAGGACGCTAAGAAGGCCAACAAGGAATCAAACAACTACACTACAGATGAGAATGGCATTGAAACACTGAGTGATGATGAATTTCGTAATGTGGAACCTAAAGATGTTCAAAATTCCAAGTGCATATTTTGTGATGATACTGGAAAAGATGAACTTTGGTACCGCTGCGTTCTGTGTGGGTTTTGGGTTCATGCCTTGTGTACTGGCTGGGACAATCCAGAAGACTATTCTTGTGACCTTTGCTTAGAGAAACAAAGAAAGAAAAATCCCCGATTCATGAAATGATAGGCTTGGATTTGAAATTTACTTTATGAAATTGACATCTAGAAGTTATAATTTCTTTATTTTTTATTTATCAAAAGCAGGTAATACTAGGTATGTTATAAACATGGTATTATTCATTTTTGCACCATTTGAAATACAAATGTTTTTACTTTCCTTTATAATGTTTTGATCTCTTATTTTTTTTTATCTCTAGTGGAGTATTCACCTTTATTTGTTTATCTATGTCCCTATATGTTTTGTTATTCCAAAACCAAAGCTTATTTTTCTCTTAGTTTGAAGTGCATTGTTCATTTTGTCCTCTGTGCAATCCAAAACTTACCTTTACTTTATACATCTTAAATCCATAGTACTTACTTTGGGCAAATGTGTACAATATACATTCCAAGTACCTATATCTTGTTGTCTACTTAGGTATAGGTTATAAATCTGAGTTTAATTTTTCATTAATCTTCAAAAAATAAATAAAAGCTGTTTTAAAAGCATTTCGGCCATTGTTTTTCTGTATTCTTTACCCTACGCCCTGCGTCATATTGCACACACACCTTTGGTTAATATGATGCAAAGTGGTACCCTCGGAAAATGACATTTTTTGGTAAACTATTAGTTTTACATGTATAATTCTCAGGTGTGATCTAGAAAACAATATTTCAAGCACTTTGAAAGTTACGATGCTATGCTCTTTCTCCCTTAGGTGCGTCATATTACCCTACTCTCTCCTAACCTTAAATAAAGGCTCTTTCAAAATCACTTCACATTTTAAGCCATAACATCTAACAATAGTTCCGATAAGGATAAACATGAAAACTGTAATAAAGCTGCACATTCATGGGTTTTGTGTTTTTATACACACAATAGGTATATGAAGTAAATACTGCAATATAAAGTTTTAAGAGGAAGTCATGATACTTGCCTTAAATGTTAGGCCTCTGATTCAATGCTGATGTAGGTAAGTAAACAAAACTAATATTTTTCCCTTCTTATGAACATTTAAGATGTTTAAATGTTCAGAGAATGTACACGTTCCATTTAAAAACCTAGCCTTAAAGCAATTGATAATGTCATCAGCAGGCATATTACATTTCACATTCAACTTTCGTGTTACACTAAAGAGCATTGGCGACTTACATAATGATTCTATTAGCAAGTAAGGCCGTAAATTGTTATACATAGTTTAGCAGAAGGAATGGCACACAATGGATGCAAACAACTTTAGTGCACTTTCAATGTGTTATTAAAACTAAATTTTACTATTTGATCAGCAAAGTTATCTTTTAGCTTATTTTCAATCGAAAATAATGTTCAATTTTTTAGTTTGATATGGCTTTTAAAAATACGCTGTGTGTTGAGATACAGGGGAAAAAGAAACACGATTTTAAAACATTCCATTCCTGTGGTCAACCTACCTGACCAATGGTGTTTTACGGGCGTTTCCTTGGCTGCCAGGTGAATGCTGGGTAGGTTAATTACATCCCCTGAATTTCCTGTCTCTCCATTTCATCTCCATTATCATTTCATGTCATCTCTCATCTGGTGGTCTCTTTCAGGGTAGAAATGTCGGTGGGTATCCCGACGGTGCATGGCAGGATATGTTCTGAGTGAACCACTTCCTCCTATAGTAGGTCGGTTGCTGGTCTCCGAACTGGCTGCTGAGGCCGCTTCTCAACAGTAGGGGGGAATGTCCGTTGTCCTGGCCTACCGGGGAAGGTTTCCAGCTAAAAATGTGGAGACCCTGCCCTCTACACTGTAGTGGATCTTTGGGGGCATAGGTACAATATATCAAGACTGGTTGCAATGCCGAATCCCCTCCACAGTAATCCTAATCCTAAGACACAAGTAGGGCAAGATGGCAGTTATAACGAACAACATAGTGGAACACTTTATCACAAGTTTAGTGAATACTACAGAGGGAAGTAAGTAACTGAGGAAAAAAAAAACTTAAAGACGACATTTTAAGGCAGTGAGTAGTAATAGACATGCATTTACAGATCCTAACTAATGAGGTAAGAAAGAAAAACAAAGAAACACAGGAATTGAAACCACAATAGAAAATGTGGAAAAGACATTCATAGTGGGAATGTTGATATCAATCCCAACAGCAGCTACAGAGAAAAGACATAACAAATCAGGAAACCTCACAGACGGGACCGGACAAAGCATCATTATTAAGCAGCATCAGAACTTAACACTTAGAACAGTGTGACCAAAACAACACACAAACACAACTATACATGATGATATAATTAAACTAAACTAAACCAGAAAATGGAAACAATAATGGATTTCATGAATAATTGGTACGGAAATTTTAATAACTAGACAAATAAAGAAGGCACTGGAAAAAGAAAAAAGGAGGCAGAACAACAGAAGGTCTGAAGAAAGTACATGATCCCTACAGCTGGGAACCAATAGACAACAAAACTCACCACCAAGGGATATAGAACGCGAGAAACTACAACATATAACGAGTGTCTCAAATGAGTCTCTACACTGTATTTTGGAAGGTGAGCTATATCAAAAGAATATTAGGAATTGAAATAACAACACCAAGTAGACTGGTCTATATACTTGTGAAGGCACAGTACAGTTTTTATTACATATTTCTTTGCGGATACAATGGGAATACAATAGACTTAATGAAAGTTCAACCTTCCTTTAAGTGCTAGTTGCTATGGGAGTACTTTGAGATTCTGTTTCCTTTGTATAATCAAGAAAATTAAAAAAGAAATGAATAATGACTTCCTATTTCAGATTAAGTCTAATGGAAAAGACAAATTAATAGTAATAATAAGGAAAATGAGTATTTTGAAAATGGTTAACTCTCTGACTAAAATTTATTTCATAAATTGTGTGCTTTAAAAAGATCTAAATATTTTGCCTAGCAAGCTTTTATTTCCTTAAGGATATGATTTAAGAAAAAGTCATTCAGAATGTAGAGAACTTCAGACATCAGTCCCAGAAAATTCTAGATATACATTTCAGCTGTCTTGAAAATATCTTACAGATTATGGTATTTTAATCAAAATTGTTACAGCTTTATAGGAAAAATCAAGATTTTACGTTCCATGCAAAGGTAGTAATGATGGTGGGGCGGGGGTCTTGAAAAGTTGTATTGTAACCTTCGAAGATACCAAATTTATGCACCAATTTAGTATGTAACCAAATTATTGTTTTCAAGTTATGCTGTTCACAGACAGAAAAAATAATATTCAGTTTTTATAATACAAATAAAATATTCACTAAATATTCTATTTGTATTATATTATTCCACTGTAACTAGATTCATTTTCTGTGTATTCAGTTTTTATTTATACATGGTCTGCAACTATTATGCTCTCAGGTACTGTACTGTGTTGGGCACAGACTACCTAATTTCAAGGATATGCCTTTTTTTAAGATTCCTTTATGTGCTGTACATCTACATGGGTTCACTGGCTTTGCTTCCCTTCTGCAGAAGGTCATGCTAAGGATGTTTAACAAAACTGATCTGTTTGAACAGACAAACACGTAACATTTTCTAAAAATTTCTTTTCTGGTATTGAATTTTGGGTGCAATACATCACCTAATGTAAATATATGAATATAATAATATGAATAATTTATTTATCTTCTTCAAACTTTACATAAAATTTATACTATTTATTACTCACTCTTGGAGTTGCTTATTCCTGTTTCCAATATATTTAACATTTTGTTGTATATACGAGGGCTGTTCAATAAAGAATGATCACAATTTTTTTTTTTTTTTTGACGTCCCTTTACTCATCCTCATAATTTTGATGCTCCTCAAAATAGTCTCCCCTGAATGTGATGCACTTGTCCCAGCATTTCTGTCAGTCTTCAAAGACATGCTGGAAACCATTTTTTGAGAGATCCTTCAAAACTGCCTCCATAGCCTTCGCCCCTGCTTCTGATGATGGATAATGCCTCCCATGAAGGCGTTTCTTCAAGTTAGGGAATAGAAAAAGTCACATGGGGCTAAATCCGGATTATAGGGAGGGAGAGGGATGCACTTGACATTGATTTTTGAAGATATTCAGCAACATTGGCAATATGCGGCCGCACATTATCGTGGTGCAGCATCCAGCCTGCTTCACGGAAATGTGGTCTTTTGCGCCTGATATGGACTTGCAATGTTTTCAGGACATCCCTGTACTATTGTCCAGTTACTGATGTGTGTGCAGGTACAACATGCTAATAAACCATTCCATGAATATCAAAGAATGAGATGACCATAACTTTCCCAGCAGAAACAACCACTTTTGCTTTTTTGTGGGTTGGTGATGAAGGAGATTTCCACACTGAGCTTTGCTGTTTGCTCTCAGGATCAAAATGATGTAACCAAGTTTCATCAGCAGTGATTACGTTTGAAAGAAACTCTGGATCTTTCTCTAACATCAACTTTAATGTATGCAGACCTGCATGTGAATGTCCTTTTGTTCGAGAATCAACAGTCTTGGAACCCATCGCGCACAAACACGTCTCATTTCTAATGTTTCTGTCACCAACGTGTGGGTGGTGATCTTAAGGTAATTTGTCGATCCTCTCTCACAATGGCAGCAGCAGTGTTGATGTTTTCTTACATAAGAGCAGTAACTGGAGCACCAGGTCCACCTGCTTTGAAATTGTCTCCCCTCTTTAAACATTTTAAACCACCTTCGAGCTGTGCTGTAGGGAAGAACAGATCCTCCATAGGCCTCCTGTAACATTGTATAGGCCTCAACTGAAGATTTGTTGAGCCAAAAGCAGAATTTCAAAGCCGCATATTGTTCCTCCCGTGTCACCTCCATTGCAGCGGTAGGCGATACTGAACATGTCTGAATTTATTTCAGAAACTATTTGTAGTTGGTTGTCTGAATTTGCCTGGTTCTCACAGGCGGGAACCAGGAGTACCAACAATGAAACTACTATGGCATGTTCGTTTCACATTAAGCTAACAGAATATAATAAGTTTGAATTTTTGTGCGAAAAATTGTGACTAAAAAAATTATGATCATTCTTCATTGAACAGCCCTCATATAATGGGAAACTCTATTACTTTTCATATTTATTTTCTCATTTTTGTTATACATCTTTAACACTTTTCCATTATTTTCTCCACTTTTCTTAAGATTTTTTAAACCTTCATAACTCTATTTTTTCTAAATATTTGATTGCTTTCTCACTGTATATTCATCTGAACTTAAGTTAAAAATCTTACTTAATTTTAGCTCTATTGCAAAGTCTTTCCATTTCTTATTAAGTTCTCTCTCCCTTTTTCAGTATCATTGTATTCCAAAATAATGCCAATTATAACACAATTTATTATATTTAGTGCACCTCTCCTTCCTGCTTCTTCCCTCTTAAGCCACTTACATTTATTACACCTGACCTTGGCCATGCATAACCTATTCTAGCTTCTTTATTACATACCTTCTACCTTTCTAATCCCCATTCCATTTTGAAACATCTATCCTCTATTGATTTCCTTTTTTGATTACAATTTCTTGCTTTTCAATATTTTCTTGAGTCTTGTTCTAATTTCTTCCCAAAAACCCTTACTTTTTACTGCTTCTTCTTGTCATGCTTCCCCTATTTCTACTTCTTCAAATGTTACCTGCATCTTATGCACCCAAGTTTCTTTTTTCCCCATTTTCTCCTGCAAAACTATGCATTGTTTTATTACATAATTTTCCTCTAATAGAACCAGTATCTGAACACTCTTTCTACTATTTTACCATTTATTCCCACTTTCCCTAGTTTTGCCTATCCATTTGACGAAGATCTTGGTAACTTCAGAGTTATTTTACAAAACTTTCTGTACATGGCATCTATTTATACATTTTCTCAGCCTTTTCCCGCCACAATAACTCTGCTGCATATAACATCTCACAGAAAAAGTAAAAATGTTATATCATTGGTACATGACCTTTCTCATGTATATAAGATGTCTAAGAATGCAACCATACCACCATTTGCCTTACTTCAGTGTAGAGCAACAGAATAATGAAAATCTAAGTTGGTATAACTTTGTATTTTTGAATGCAATTTAAAATTTTAAAACAGGTTTCAGTAAGATGTTCTTTATTTCTATAAATGTATATCAAGGCATAATTACATTTTCTCTTATAAATCCTGTTTCTTGGTATAATCTGTAAATGATCTAACATCAGCAAGCATCAAGCATAATTTATACATTATAAAAATATTTACCTCAATATAATAAAGCAGATTTAAGAACAACTGCCGATTTTGGACTTCTATACAATATTACTAAAAATTAAAAAAAAAAAAAAAAAAAAAAAAAAAAAAAATACCATAAGGAACACAACATACACACCATAATTTAGTTCTGATTGCCTCTGGCAACATACAATGAAATACAAGATCTTCTTTGCAGATATTCACATATCTCACATACAGCAATGGGAATGAAATGTGTTCATTAATATTCTCAGCTTAATATAAGACTGAAAGTTACAGCAAATCAATCACATTCACACTATGATGATACACTGCTGTCCCTTTAAGAATATTCAGAACTAAATTTGCATTGTTATAAAGTTTAGTATTCACAAAATCTATAACTATAAACATAAAAAAGTACATTTCAATGTTTTTTGCATGTTTGATGTACTAAAGCACAATATACCATTAAAACTTTACTGCTACAAGCTATACAATACAATCTAGTTTCTACCCAAGACCAAGACCTCTAACCCCTTAAAAAACAGAAGAAAAAAGAACTGATCTTCCTACACTGTGCCCTCTCCCTGGTTTTTGCCGCTCCAGGTGAACCATTTATATTAATATTCATTACTATTATGTAATATCATCTTTCTTATATACTTTTGCCATTCACTACTCTTTTTAATTAAATAATAATAAAAATAAATAAATAAATAAATAAATAAATAAATAAATAAATAAATAATAATAATAATATAATAGTAGTACACCCATATTTTCATTATTTTTCATTCTAAAATAAAAGTCAACTGCATATTTACATAAAACATCACTCAAGATTTTGCAGTTTCATGCAGTTTAGTTTTGAGGTCAACTTGTGACAAGTTGCTTTCCTGCTGTGATTCTATGTTTACTTTAAAGTAAAATGAATACAAAAACTCTTTCTCATGACTGCAACAAACGCTGCATACTTTTTTATTTTGGTTATTTCTTATTCCTAGAGATATTCTCAGGAAAAAGATATTAAATTTTGTTTCACAGATATAATATGCAAAAAATTGATTATTTAGAATATTCCAATATGCTACAGTATACTTATGAGGGTAGTTAAGGTAGACTGAAATTATTTTTAAATGTACTGTTTCTTTACAAGTTGCCTTCCATAAACATATTTAGCTACTACAACTTTCAATCTATGCACTTTGATACATGTCAACTTTTTTTTTCTCCCCTTCACTATGGCAGGTTTTGTGAATTAGAATAATTAATTAATATAGTGACAAATTGGTTTTAACTTACATTATACTTCCTTCAATATTTTTCATTGAGATATGTACTCCTCACTATGGAAAATTACAAATTAGACTCAGAAATTTCTCCAAGATATCTAAAAAATGTTGGGATATACTGTTTGGCTTAGGGAGGGAAACTTTTCTTCATTAATTGCAATTACTATGGTTTCATTTCCAAAAGATGCTACTGGAATGTTAATATGATGAGTGTATTATGAAAATAATGAAATGCTAATACACTTGTGCCTCCCCCAAAGAGAACATAATTCTGGAAGCATTTAAAAAAACATGAATAATTTACATTTAAAATTAAAATCATATGAGTATTAACGAATAAATGTAAGTTATTTTTATGTTCAAAACATATTTAGCAAAAGCATGCTACATAATGACTTATTATGGTGAAATTTTCAGCCAGAGATTTTATATTTATTACTTATATGCAATGCAAGCATGCTAAAATTTGGAGGGACGAGTACCTTTAGCGAAAGTGGGAGAATTTATCAAATGAAAAAAAAAAAGTATAGAAATTTTCAACTTAAGATGAAAATATAAGAGGGAAAATATGTAGGTAAACTGAGGAAAAATGCTAAGGGAGAGAATAATAAAGAGAATTTTGATTGAAATACCAAGGAAATTTTAACTTTTTGGATGTAAGACAAGAGGGTCGGCTGATAAGTCCTGGACCTCACATAGAGATGACACCACTGAGACAGTTTGACAGAGAGCATAATATAGTTTAACTCTAGACTAGCTTGTATCCACAGCTACAAGTCAATAGCTTGTTTAGTTTTTGAATGACATTTTAAACAAGACAAATGTAGAGGTTTCATGAACATGGAGGATTTGGAAAAACGAGCAGTGATTAAATACTTCCATTTGAAAGATTTAACACCTAAAGAAATCAAGGAGGAAATGGACAGTAATTGAAAGACTCGACCCCTTCATAAACAATGATTAAAAGGTGGGTTGCAGAGTTTAAAATGGAATGTACAAGCACTAGTGATGAGCCTCATTCTGGATGTCCTGTGGAAGTCACAACTCCAGAGATCATTGAAAAAATTCATTGTTTAGTATTGAAAGACTCCAGATTTAAGTTGCTTGAGACAGCAGAGGCTGTAAACATATCAAAGAATGTGCAGGTAATATTTTAAGTAATGTTTTGTGCTTTCACAAATGTGTAAGATGGGTGCTGCGTTTGTTGACACCTGATCAAAAGTTGCAAAGAAAAACTGTTTCTCTTAAGAATTTGGAGCTTTACTGTAAAAATCCCAGTGAATTTTTGAGATGCCTTATTACCATGGGTGAAACTTGGATACATCACTACACTCCAGAAAGTAAATCAGTCAAAATAGTGGATTTCGCCAGGTGAACCAACTCCAAAAAAGGCAAAGTCAATTTGGTCAGCTAACATGGTTATGGCGAGTGTTTTCTGGAATGCACCAGTAATTATTTTTATTGATTACTTGGAAAAGGGTAAAAGTATCACTGGTGACAACCATGCAAGCTTACTGCAATGTTTGAGTGATGAGGTGAAAAGGAAAAGACCTCATTTGGCAAAGAAAAAACTCTTGTTTCTTTACAACAATGCTCCAGCCCATTATTCAGTTATTACAACAGGAAAAATGTGCAAATTAAACTTTGAATTGCTTGAACATCCACCCTATTTGCCAGATCAAGTACATAGTGAACACCACCTGTTCCCAATCCTCAAAAAATTTCTTGGATTAAGATTTCACAGCAACGAGGTCATTGATGCAGTAAACAGCTATTTTGAGGATTATAATAAATCACACTACAGAGATGGTTTAATTAAATTAGAACACCTATTTCCAATGTGTAAGGACTATGATACAATGAAGCACAAAATTATATTAGAACACCTATATACAAATGAATTTGTCTTTCTGGAGATTATGAGAAATAAAGAAAAAAAATTAAAATGCTTTTTATTGTGAAGCCAACCTTTTTATGTGAAATAATCCCATTGTATATGTAGATAACCTAGTTTTATATACAATGGAAGAACAGAGGTAATGCAACAACTCCTAAAATTAAAGAAATTTAAGTTATAGAAACTGCAATAATAACACAACAAGGTTTTGGGATCAGAAGGGAAGCAGTAAATTTTATTACAAACAAAGTACGTTGTTTGATAATTGTTTCAACATTGTTGAAAACAGAATGTTTCTATCACGTCAGGGGAAAAAGTTATCACTGTTTATGTTTATCGTTGCATGTGCACTCTAGCCTCGTCTACATCTTCCCATTTGTCACTTGTCAGGTCTTGTATACATACTTGTGTAAGCTTATCCGACTAGAACTGCCGACCTAATGTAAAGCAAATGATTGCAGGTGTGTTTACAGAACTTATAGAAGTGTAATGTTAGATTTATATTAGCTAGTATCTATGTTGAAACTATGGTGGTAGGTTCTACATCTTTCATACAATATGGAAATTTAAACTTTGCCATGTTGTTATGCTTAAACAACGATGAAGCAGAAACATTAATTAAAATGTATTAATTCCCTGGATAGTTTTTGTTACATCTGCGGTGAATTCACAAGTGGTAAACAAAGAAAGCGAATTACAACACTAATGAAAACTGCATATCGCCTTTGACTCTATGCTTGGTGATCAAGATAAACATTTTGCACCACATATGTTACATATGATGCTATATAAAACTGACTCAGTGGCTAAAAGGAGAGAAACAGCACATGCCATTTGCAGTTCTAATGATATGGCATGAACAAGAAAATCATATACCAATGACAGTAAAATAACAGGGTTTTCAGAAAGAAAAAAGAAATTCATTTTCCAATTTACATTCAGCCATCAGACCATCAATACCTCATGGGAATGATTTACCAGTCCCAGTAGTTCCATCAAATTGGCAAGAATGTTCAGAAACAGAGGGTAACGAATCAGACAATGGTGTAATGCCATCAATATCTAGCAAGTCATCTTAAAGTACTTTTTGCTTCACAAAACGAACTTAATGACTTAGTGCGTGACTTACACCTGTCAAAGCAAGATGCTGAAGTCCTGGCTTCAAGACTTCAGGAGTGGAATTTATTGGGAAGGGCATGAAAGCTACCTTTTTTGAAATAGGAATAGAGATTTATTATCATATTTTAGGCAAATTGGTTCACTCTGTGTTTGTTGTGATGTGATTGGCGTGATGTCAAAACTAAATATTGTGTACAACATTGAAGATTGGCATTTATTTAAAGATTCTTCCAAAATTAGTTTAAAGGCTGTACTACTTTACAATTGATATGAACTGCCATTTGTTCCTGTCGCCAATGCGTTGTGGGTTGTTTCCTGTGCCTGTGGGATAGTCACACTAGGAACAACACTGCATAGTGAAAATGTGGCCCAAGAGAGAAGAATTCAAACCAGGGAAGCAGAATATAAAACACAAGACATTGGTGAACCTTTTAAATATGTACGTTCCCCTTTACACATAAAACTGGGGATCATGAACTTTGTGAAGAGAATGGACAAAACAGAGGAAGGTATCAAATACTCTACATCTGCTTCCCAGTATAACAGCAGCGAATATAAAACAAGGCATTTTCATTGGGCTACACATAAGGCAATTGCTTAAGAGTTTGCAATTTGAATCCTGCTATACTTCCTGCAGGTTGGCATTCAAAGAAGTGGGGAATGAGTTTCTAGGTAATAACAAAGTACAAAATAGCAATGAAATTATTGATGATCTCTTAAATACTACAGAAACTTAGGATGTAGGATGTCATTGAAAATGCATTTTCAACATTCACACTTAAGACTTCTTTCCTGAGAATTTGGGTGCAGTTAGTGATAAGCAAGGATTTCACCAAGATATACTGCAAATGGAATGTAGATATTAAGGTAGAAGGATCCCTCCATGATGAGCAACTTATTGGTTTGTTTAGCCGAAAGAACCATCATTGCATAAAAGAAGATCCCAAAGAAAAAGCTTTCCAACTGCTTCAGGATCTGGAGTCAAGAGGTAATGTAATAGATAGAGTCAACATGAAAAATTCAATGTCATGGCCAGGATTTGAACCATAGATCTCCTGGTTTCCATCCAGTCGCTCTTACTCATTGAGCTACCATGGCCAACTTGCTGTCATCACATTAAATTCTCCATTTCCCCGATAAATCACTAGGGGCTCTCGCATCCGAGATACACTGTTTGTGGCGACTTACTATCGTAAGTACTTAAGGCCCAGGCTTCATCATTTAACTCTTATTATTTTAATTAATTGATGGAAATTAATCATTTCTCCACACTAGCCATATATAGGCTAAGGTTTTAG
Source organism: Mantis religiosa (assembly GCA_030765055.1). Lineage (NCBI taxonomy): Eukaryota > Metazoa > Arthropoda > Insecta > Mantodea > Mantidae > Mantis > Mantis religiosa. The sequence continues at coordinate 90,462,985 of CM060947.1, read as the reverse complement.
ATAGAGTCAACATGAAACATACGATGCCATGGCTGGGATTTCAACCACGGATCTCAAGTACTTACGATAGTAAGTCACCACAGTGTATCTTGATTGCAAGAACCCCTAGTGGTTTACTGGAGAAATATGAGAGTCGAATAGAGAATTTAATGTCATGACAGCAAGTTGGCCATGGTAGCTCAATGGGTCAGAGCAACTGGACGGAAACCAGGAGATCATGGTTGAAATCCCGGCCATGGCATTGAATTTTTCATGTTGACTCTATCAAAAACCTTAGCCTACATATGGCTAGTGTGAAGAAATGATTGATTTCCATCAATTAACTAATGTAATGTTTATTTTTTGTATGACAGACGAATAAGAGCATCAAATTTCCTAATTTTGTTGGAATTCTGTCAGGTGTATCCAATCAAATCAGCAAAGGAATAAAATTATGAAATTTTCATGATTTACCTTAATGATGAGCCATTATTTTAGAATATGAGACACAGAGGTCTGGTATGTTTATAGTATGTTCATGCATTCTTTCTGAGTGCAATACTTCATTTTTATGATACAAATAAAATAAATGATTTTTTAAATAAAACTCTAAAATTAAAAAATTGTAACCTTTTATTTTTTAAAAAAATATGTACTACAGAAAACTCAATAACAAAAATTTCACATAATCACTATATTATCTGAATTGTATGCTATAAATGTTATGCATAGAGGCCTAGTATTTATTATATGCACTAACACAACAACAGTAGATGTGGATTGATGACAACTCTTAATAAGAAAGGGTATCATAACTAAAGAACTGAGGGTGATTGAAAAAAAAACTGATGACAGCTTCAAAATCAGCATGGTCATGTGCTTTCAAGTCAGTCACTTCCAGGGTTCCTTGATGCATTTGTGATCGCCGAGTCACCTACTTGTTTTTGAATAACTTACAAGGTTATGTTTTATGTTCTAGCATTTAATTTTCATTTATAAAATTTCTCCAAATTACATTTTGTTATGAAGCAGCTCTCTTGTTGCCTGCATGTCGATAATGAAGCTAGCTTACTTCCCCACTAGTAATTAATTACTAAAAGACCAAGGTGGCCGTAACACATGTTGTGAGTGAGGAGAGACTGGAGGGACAGAATGCATTGCTGGTTACCATGGCTACAAATTCCATTCATAGAAGCCCTATATTCTGCACCAACTCATGTTGCCAACATAATACAGGACTTTTTTCCTACTTTTTCGTTTATTTGAAAAGAAATTTGTTAATAGAAGTGGTAACCTGTTCGAAGCGAGACCCACATGTCATGTGCTACTGTTTATTATCAGTTTGCATCCTGTGTAAAAACGTAATTTTTTTTTTTTTTTTTTTATTTATGTGATCGGTGATTGTGTGATATGTGAAGTGTTAACTTTTCATATTTAAGGGATTTACAATGAATTCAACATACAACTTGGTGTGCTCCATTCTCCAAACACCCTTATCTTTATGGAAAAATGATGACAAATGTGACATGGTAAATGTCGGTAGGCCAACATCAGTGCTATGTTTAAAAAAACTTTGTGGCAGAGCATCTTCAAAGTACACGAAGACATTTAAGACTCATTGGTATGAGGAGCATAACTGTGTCGGATTGAAATAGGTGGGAAAAAACACTAACAAAATTGCTGACGCTTTTCAGGAAAGCTCACGTCTATATATTGTAAAATACAATGAGAATGTTAAGCTTAACAGGCTTTTCATGAATATCCCATTGGGGAAGTAAACAAGAAATGGCATTTCGTAGACATAATGAAAGCACCGACTCTTTAAATAAAGGTAATTTTAAGGAACTTTTGAACTAATATACAGAGGGAAGACCCACCAAAGTTCAAAACCACTGTTCCAGTATGAAATCCATTTTTGCGATGCTGATTTTGCAAATTTAGGTTAGCCAATTTTCCGAGTCACCTATTCATCACCCACAGCTGTGCCTGGTTCCTTCCAATTTTTAAAAATTTGTAGAGTAGTGTAAGTTATAGCAGTACTACATTAATGAATTCTTCTTTATTTACACTGAAACTGTTATATTTTATTATAATTATAAAGAAGTTATCTTACATATTATGTCATCCAATAATATAACTTTTATGTTGAGAAATACACATTCATTCATTCATACTTATACGTAATGTGACAAGCAAAACCAGAAATGGATTACAATTCTGATATTAGCAGCTTAATGTGGTGATGATGGTGGTGGTGGTTATGACTGTGAATGCATCCCCATTACAAAGAAATTTATATTATTCTGTTAACACTTTAATTATAATGACACATAACTGCGTGATCAATTTACACCAACAGACTTTGTTTTTTGGCATACACTGTATGTATATGCATAGTGATGCTTTTTGCACCATAAGTACATCTTTCCTAGCATACAGAAAATGGAACAAAACCAAACAACAAAATAATGCATATAAAATGCAATTATTCACACTCATGTATATTAAGTGCAAATAACTATGTAAGAATATTCAAGCAATAACTATGGATGTTCAGTGGTGTAGCAGTTCCTTTTTTATTGGCCTCTGATTCCATGAATTCCTGTTAATCTTTACTGAGCCTTTGCAATGAGGCAATACACATCTTGATGACAAATTAGACAAATAACAAAACATAGACTTTATGAATTTGAATCAGAAATTTCATGTTTTATAATTCATTTGTAAATAAAAGCTTTTGCACATATGACTGTACACTAGTTATATAGAAAGAGAAATATATGTAAGGTGCAGGCTTGTTTGTCACTTCTTACTCACTCCCACCTTCACCAGAGGTAACTCGCTGCCCAGGTTCTTTTTTCTAAACTGTACAACTATGTTTTAACTGTTGGACTTATGGATGCTAAAACAATTTTATGCAAAGTACAAAAGCTTGTGCATTTTGTAAACAGTACTTAATTAAATTATAGATGAGTTGTATTTATTTACACATAAGTTTCACTTATGTACCTTATGTGTAAAAAATACAACTCATCTATAATTTAATTATGTTTTGCTTCACTGTGGTGTTCTAATAAAGTAAAATTTAGATATACAATATTTATATGTTATAAAAATGTATTAGAATTGATATAGTAGTATAAAAGATCGATGGCTACAACAACAACAATAATAATAATAATAATAATAATAATAATAATAATAATAATAATAATAATAATAATAATAATAATAATAATAAAAGTGGGAAAGGATGTTATAAAGTTTTAGAATGAGTCCTACAAAATTAATTGAATTATGGAAGTACAGGAAATGTGTAAAACAATATCTTAAGAAATGAGATAATTTTGAATTTAAAGAATACTGAAACATAATTGATATTAAAAGAAAAAATAATATAATTCAAATAGAAAAATCTGATTGGATACGAATATAAAGGGAAGCCTCGAGAATTATTGAAAAATGGACCATAACCCAGAGGTCCGTGGATCGTAACCACGCTCTGCTACCAAATTGTGCAGGCCAACCCAGGGTCATGAGATTAAATTGAAAACATACGCCTTTAACGGAACCTTAACATGTATTTATTTTCTCGTTTGTTCTTTGCTACACTTTGCTTAAACCAACCAGACAGATAAAGATAACTATATACTTCTGGCCCCGAATCTGGAGAAAGAGCCCCACCAAAACACACGGCTCACCAAAAGACCAATTATAAAAAAACTAAGAGAAAAATCGGGGAACCCGAACTGGAGCACTCACCCTAAGAAAACGCCCACACGACACCAACCAGGCACACACTCTCACTGCTCTCCCGGCTCGAAGGAGCCACCCAAGAAGTCTCGGGCACCGCAGCGCCCCCAGAGAGAAACGGCAGAAAGCCCAAACCAATAAGACGTCAGCGCCCCCGAGCCGGAAGGGCAACAAAAATGTGCCGGGGGAAAAAAAACAAACGGCACAAATGTTCTCAGAAATACTACTCAATATATTAAGAGAAACAGAAGAAGCCCATTTGTTAAACAAGGAGATAAAAAAAAAAGCATATTGTATAATTGGGCACAAAAAATTTAATGTAATTCAATAAGAATAATTGTAAAAGTTGTATAAAATAATTGCAAGCTGAAATATTAGTGATAAATTTTGTGTTTATTGAGAACTCTAACAAATTAATCTG
>CM060947.1:90358680-90457832 GCA_030765055.1 Mantis religiosa | reverse complement strand
ATATTACATTTGCTTGGAGGATGCATTATCCAATGCTTATTGCTTCCAAATATGACTAAATATAAAAATATTAACAGATGCACTGAGGCATACCACATGGTAGTATTTTCAATATCAAATTATTTAATATTTATATTAACATATCAATAATCTTCCCCTTGCAGATGATATGTTATGAAAGTCTAAACCTAATTTTCTATTTTTTTTTTTTTTACACATGACTGATTTTCAATAAATCAACATACACACACTAGGTGTAATGGAATAACTCAAGCTTAAAAATGTGAGGAAACCTTTCAAAATGCTGTTAGATTTGTCATGGTGGTAGTGAATGCCTACTGCGAAAGGATAAGTATGAGTCACACCCTCCCACTGTTTTTGTTTGCCTCAAAAGAAGAAGAAAAAAGGAACATTCAAGGACAGCAGCAGATATAATGAGCCACAAGCAGGTTCTTTGTTGTCCCATGCTGGTATTTCAGACCTTTTGATTTTGGCAGAACTTTGACAATGTTCTGTTTCTTTGACCAAGAGGTTTCACTTTCCATTCTTCTGTGACCAGCAGGCTATAGAGGTGAGTACAAAGGTCAACCTGCGGTTTGGTTCAGTTCAGTTTCATTGTTATGAGCTTACCAGTGTCAGTAGTTGTGAAACAATTGTGCAGTGTATAAGTGAGTCTGTGAGCAGTGAGTGTTGAGAAGCTTGAATAGCGCAAGTTGTTACATGCAACAGCATAAAGGAACACTGGACTACTCTGTGTATTTGTGAAAAATGAAAGTGATTGTAAGTTAGCATTGGAATAATGATCCTAGTGACAAATCAAATGAGTTTGGTGCAACTTTGTGTTGTCATTTTGTCACAGTATCAGATCTCTGCAATGTTATCTACTCTTGAAGACCAATAAAATACTATATAATGGTATGTATGCATCAAGTTTCTGATATGTAATACATATTCTGATGCAGTTACAGTAAGAGTAAATAGTTATTTTGCCAATTTTTTATTTATTTTCAGTTCAGTATAGTGTTAAATACACAAAAGGACCACGTCATACGAATTTATATAGTTTAAGAACACAGCTATACAGGTTGTGTGATATAAATAGAATACCAACTTATTTTTGTACTCTTTATGCTACTTTTAAGAGTTCTGACATGTAGTTACGTAGAACCTAATTCACATTTCTGACACCAGATGGTATAATGGAACAGTAATCCATGCACCAACTTACTGCTGAGAGTAGCTATTAATTACTTGCTTTCCAATATATTGGTAACCATAATGTTCTATTTTGCCTATCCATACTGACCCCATAATGCACTTAAATGAGCCCAGATTTCCTTTAGTTTTAGTTTATGTAATACAGTATATGTTAAATCAGAATTAACTTTTGTTTGGCATAAATAATTATGTATAGACTTTTGCCAACTAATTCAGTTTTAAAGGCAGGATGCAGGGAAAAGCTATGTGGTGAAGCTGTCATAGAATTCATGCTTAGCTTTTTTGAACAAATCCTCATAACAAAATGTTTGTCATTTGAACATAAGCAACAGGCTGATTTAGTTTTTTTTCTTCTTTTTTTAAATATGATGTGTCATACTCATGTACCGCACTTGTTTTTGCACAGCTTCCACAAATCTTTGTTACAAAACATTTTTCTATCCCCTTCATGTTAACCAAGACAAGATGTTTGCATAAATAATTACATTACAGATTTTGATACATATATAGGAGAGTGAAGCAGTAGTAAGATGTTTAAAAGTGGATCACTGAATGCTGGCCTTTGAAACTATATACTCTTTACATGTAATCACAAGAAACAATCAAATGGGATAATAATTCAAAAGATGAGAAAAGGATTGAAACACTCAAACTAGTAACAATGAATGTCTCGAAAATAATTGATGCCAGAAAACATACTAATTGAAATACATACATGTTTTCAAGTTTACAAGTTTCGGTCTATCATTTAGAGTTCATCAGTTATACAAATTTCTTTTAAATAAGACAACTTCACAATCTATTTCTTTAAGTTCAAGATATACAATCAATTTGTCTTAATGTTCCATGCATTGGTAGCATTTGAATAGGGTAACTTTCTTGAAAATTTTCATATCACATCCTGTAAAATTTTGAACATAAATAAAAAATTTATGGAACATGTTATTTTTGAGTTATGCTATTCTCTCTCTCATACTCGGACACATGGACAAAAAAGGATCTTCTTTTGAATTCAGGGGGCATATATTTCCATTGAAATCTTGACATCCAATTCATTCTCCACTTAATCGATATGCGGTAGAGAGAGTAAAAATGTTAAAGTTTTGAAAAATTAAAACCAATAGCAGATATCTTGGAAATCAGTGATGTATTAAGGTTGTGTCTATTTCATATGGAATATCAGTTACACAAAATTCGTTCCAAATGTTGAAGACTTTACAAGTCATTTGCAGAAAATTCAAGATATATGTATTTCTCACATACAAAATATCTTGATTGTATAACATTTAAATAAAAAGTTATTAATCATTTTTGAAAAAATAAAAAATAAAGAAATATTTTTCATGCTGAGGGTAGTTTGCATTAAGAAGAATTTTCTTGAAAATCATATCATATCTTTTGAATATTTTAAACCCATGGCATAACAGCCCACAAGCGAACCACAGCCTGCCAACCCAACTGTCGCTCTCACACCCACATATGCAAGGCAGAAATGGGCAATCATCCCAACGATACATAGAGCTAATGTGGTCAGCATCACACCACCCAAAGAACCGGAAAGTTGGCTTTCTAGACCAAGGTTTGCTACTTAGTGTAACTCACCAATTTCCTCATGATGCTGAGTAGGTGCAAGTCCTATTCTTGGGACTTAAAAATCTGCATCCTCCAGGGGAAGGATCAATTGATTCCAATAGCAGGGATCCAAAGCACAATGCTCTAGTCCACTACGCCACAGTACAGGACTTTTGAATATAATGAACTTAAATACCATATTCGATATTTCTCTGACAATTTTTGAGCCATGCTGTTCTCTTACTGCCTCTTTTGCACCCTTTTAGTAAAAATGTTTTGGATTTGGGGGCTTCATAACATATATTGTTGTTGAAATCTTAATATAACACGCAAGAAATATATTCAAAATGTTTAAATTAGAGTATTTGTCAAATTGTTTTAACAAGCTGTCTTAGAATTTATCAGTTATGCAAAAGCGATCCAAAATGAAGAGGACTTCTGAGGACATTCCCAGAAAATTCAAAATATACATTTCATCTGGCATGAAATTATCTACACATATAGTTTGTTCACCAGTTGCATAAAGTGGACACACACAAATTGTCAGTTTGTATCACTACAGTCAGGTGCATTCACAATGACAGAACACAGTTATCAGTAACTGTAATAATGGTTTTCACCATTAAAAAGACATTTATCAAAATAAATATAAATAAAATGCTAGTCAAATTAATTAACTGCTACTTATGTCATCTGCATCCTTTAATCAGAGCTGGAAATTGTTAATTAAAATTATACTATGAGTTGACAGACACACACTGTACTTCACATACTGCAAATTTTCTTTCAACGCGCTTTGCCTCCACTTGAAGGCATTATCAAAATTTTCTACTTATCCTGGGTTGACAATTTTTTGATGCCTTCAAGTGGAGGCAAAGTGTGTTATGTGAAGACGGTGTAAACCAGTCGACTCATTAGTATAATTTTAATCATTACATTATTTCATAGCGGTAATTCCAACTTAATTTTTCAAATTAACTGGAAATTATTTACTTGCCAGGAGTTCTAACCTAACTGTAGACTTTTCTGTATGCACACTGTAAATATTTGAAACTGACACACTGATAAACTGATGTTCATTTAACCACTTCATCTACAACAATTTCCAGATATTTCTCATAGAACCTGTTAAACAAGTTCAATACTACTGTCTTTTCACCACTTCGTAATGGTATTCTGTTTATGTTTAACAACAAGCTGTTGCGTATTATTTTGTTTTTTTCTTGTCATCTCCCCCAGCTTAAGGTTATACCGTGTAAGTTAGCCTAGTTACAAATTCACTTAGTGCATACTTTTTAAAACTGAGTTATGTTTAGTACTCCACAGTGGGTGCTTTAGAAATATGAAATGAGCTTTTAAATCTTAGTAGTACTACTTTCTCAAGGGATTATTTAGAGGGCCAAAGATTCAAGCAAACAGTAATGGAGTGCTGCGGACAAAACACATGTGGTTTTGTTTATGTCTACTTTGACCTCCTGATGGAAATAGTATAAAACAAATATCTTAATAAAAATTACTGAGAGCCATTTTTTGAAAAATCAAAATTTTCGAGAAATGTTATATGTAAAGGTTAGTCTAGGGTGCTGGAATTTTCTTGAAAATCTTTTTGCATCCTTGGAAGAATGAGTGAGGGGTTTAAGGGCCCATCAACAGCTAGATCATTTGGGCCCTAAGTCAAAACTTAAAATGTTTTGGCTAAAAGGGAGCAGGAGAAAAGTTAAAATATAAGATGAAGGAGATAAAAAAACACAAAGGTTAGAATGTGAGAAGATTAGAAAATAAATGCTTGAAAATCTAAAATACAACTGAAACTGTTATAAATGTATATTAATTGAAACCAATATTAGTGACAAACTGCAGTGCGTTATCTAGAGCTAACCTTGGAAGATGCTGAACTTAAATACCAGTTTGGCACTAAAAGAACTTCTCATTTTTGAGTTATACTGTTCACAGACATACAATATTTTTCTAAAATTGCTCTTTTTCTTTTTAAATCTAGGAGGCTCCACAACATGTATTTCCAATCAAATTCTTCAACTTTTGGTTTGAATGTGAACTTAGCATACATAGTAGACAGTATAAAAATTCATTGATATGATACTGAATCTACATAAATGCCTGATAATAACATTGGGCAACAATGAAAATGTTTCGGGGTAAAAAATAGTGTATTTCCATCTGCTGAATTAAAACATCACCATAAAAGTGATAGATTAGCTTTTGTTTTGAAGATAAGGTGACATTTCATTTTTTAGAGTGAAGATTTTAAATTTGGGGGAATCTTTTGGGAGTTGCCACACCTGTCAAATAACAAAACACAATCAAAGAGACATTTTGGAAATTAAGTGATGTAAAAGTTAAGGAAGGCATTTTTGTCAAACCACAAATAAGAGAACTTGTAAAGGATCCTGCATTTGGCCAAATGTTGGAGGGAAAGAAAAGGAAGCTTGGGAAGCCTTCATGGATTTTTAGGCAACAAGAGATGACAACTACTGTCCAGCAACACAAAGAAGGTCCCTGTAAGGTATGTGCTGTCTTACACAGTGGGGCAAGGACAGTGAATATGTGTGGCAGAGAATGCCTGCTACACAAGGAGCAGACTGTAAAAACACCATGCGCCTTTTCACGCTGTACACTAAAACCGAGAAGATTCATTCACAAAAGTAGAAGCCGCCAGAATGTTTTTGAATGGTCTGTAACTGTACTGACATGGGGTGTCATAAGCCTCTCCAGGGAGGGTGTGGGAACCTTCGCCAACCCCCCTGTGTCTCAGGCCTCCAAGACTATCTCTCCTGTGGAGGACAGTAGTGACAGTGCTCCTGCAAAAATACCATAACCTTGGATGCAACATGTCCCTTAAGATCCATTTTCTCCATTCCCACCTAGACTTTTTCCCTCCTAGTTGTGGAGCTGTTAGTGATGAATATGAGGAGAGATTCCATCAGGTCATTTCTGTTATGGAACAAAGATATCAGGGCCGTTGGAATGAAGTAATGCTTGCGGATTATTGTTGGTCTTTGTATAAGAATTCTGCAGAATTCCATCTCAAGAGGCAAGCTAAAAGACAAAGTCAATACGGCACCACATGATTCTCTTCAGACACTATCTGTGAAGTATTTTTCCAGAAATTTAGAACTTTTAGCATGTAATTACCAGTTAAAAAAATCAAATGCACTTTCATTGTTGTTAGCATGTGTGTAATTAAACTGTATCCTTTTCTCTCAATCCATTAATATGTAATACTTCCACCTTGTGTATATCATAGAAACTAGAGCTAATACAAATGTTTTCATTGTCATATTTGTTTTTCTCAACCCAAAATTAGTAGTAATTGCCTCATGAAGTACTCGAAACATTCAAAATTTTTTTTTTTTTTTGCCCAGTGTAATCAATGCACTATTACTTAAGTTCTGACTAAAAAGGTGTAAGACGTTAAGCCTGTTTGGAGGAGTTTAGCAGCAGTGTGAATGTCCAAATTAACTGATAAAACCATTTGTGGTTGGTTTTTCACACTACATATAAAAAGTCTTTTACTGAATATCCTGAATTTTGGACTTTTCAATCTGCACAGGCATGAACATTAAGTTCCCTTACAAATCCCAAACATCAAAATATGCAGCTCTAATATGTTAATATCTAATTTATTTACAAAGCTGCCCGTATATTACAACAGGCATTTCCAACTCAAGCACTTAGCCCTGGGGTGTGCAGATGATGCAACCAGAGCACCCAGTGCATTCCTCACATAGCGGTCACTGCAACTGCACAAGTATAACAATAAAAGACTAGCATACTATCTCTCACTCTCTCTTCTCTCAAAGCAGAGATGGTGTTAAATGGGACATAAATATTACAGTTTCTCCTTCGTTATAAAATGTTTAATTCTTCATGGGAAGATTTATATTTTGTCAATACGAAGGGATGGCAACAGACGATAGTTGTATAGATGTTGAAAATAAAAGCGACAGCTCCTGAAACTAGTGCCTCAATAATATAAAAAGGTAAGTGATGAAGTGAAAAAAAAAAAAAAAAGACTACAAGTTTTTTCAATTAATTTTTGACGTCACTGTTACTGAATTCCTCAAGGATGCATAACCAAAGGGAAAACCAAATGCTTAATTTGCCATGTCATCTCAAGCATAAAATCTTCAAATGTTCATTTTTTTTTGAGGAGCGGGTGGGGGTAATTTGTGTCCTCCAATGTTAAGTCATATTGGACAATGAATGGAATGGGTGAAAGATGCTCAAATGAGCCCAGGGCTTAAAAAAGAAAAGGTTCAATGGCACTACCAAATAATTGAACAAACAAATACGAGAGCCCATAGTGGTCTACCAGGGAAATATACAAGTAAAATGGAGAATTTAATGTCAGGACAGCACATTGTCCATGGTAGCTCAGGAGATCCGTGGTTCAAATCCCGGACATGGCATTGAATTTTTCATGTTGACTATCTATCAACATCCTTAGCCTATATACGGCTAGTGTGAAGAAATTATAAATTTCCATCAATTAACTATTGGTTTGTTTCATAAATTTGTTCGATTCTGGTTACATGTTTACGACAAAGAACGCCTGCACTGTATGCCTGCATCACAACTACGGCAACGAAGTTGCCTAATTATCTAGGGGTAATCTTTTACATATGCAAGGTCATCGAAAGTAAAGAAGGTAATGAACTTTTCAAAATAAACTTTATTTTGTGCAGTATGCACCATTATTATCAATAACATATCTCAATTTCTCAGGAAGCTTATCAATTCCATTTTTCCAAAATCTTGCAGTTTTCTGGTTGACGAACTCTTCTACGGCGAGTCTGCAGTCCTCCAAGGAAGTAAGGCATTTGCCATTAGGGAAGTTTTGCAGGGATCGGAATAAATGATAGTCGGATGGGGCAATGTCTGGAGAATAAGGCGGGTGAGGTAATACATCCCAGTCGAAATCCCGTAATTTCTGATGAGTTACCATAGAAGTGTGTGGTTTGGCATTGTCTTGATGAAAGACGACTCCACCATTAGATGCTAATTCTGGCCTTTCCTCTCTCCTAGGGCAACCTTCAGACGATCCAAATGAGAACAGTATTTCTCTGAATTGATAGTCTCCCCAGGAGGAAGAAATTCGTAATAAATAATTCCTTTCCAGTCCCACCAAATGCACAGCATAATCTTCTCAGGAGGAAGCCCTGGTTTAGGAATTGAGAGTGGTGGTTCCCCTTTCTTACGCCATGACTTTCTCTTTTGGATGTTGTACACAATCCACTTTTCGTCTCCTGTAACCAGCTGTTTCAGGAAAGGGGCAGTTTCATTGCATCTTATCAATGCGTCACAGATGGAAACGCGCTGAACTAAATTTTGTTCACTCAGTTCGTGCAGAACCCATACATCCCGAAGATTTACGTAACCAAGTTTCTTTAGGTGCCTGGCTACAGTTGCATGAGATAAGTTTAGCTCCTGACCTACCTCCCGAGTTGTTATTCTGGGGTTGTTCGTAATCATGACCTTTATCCTTTCCTCATCCGTAATCACAGGTCGTCCAGAACGAGGTTAGTCTTTCACAGAGAAGTTCCCAGCTCGAAATCGAGTAAACCATTTTTGACATGCCCGATACGTCACTGCATCTTCTCCGTAAACAGCACAAATTTTCCGTTGAGTTTGTGAGGCGGTTTTACCTTTACAGTAATAAAACAGCATTAAATGTCGAAAATGTTCCTTCTTGCCTTCCATATTAACATTCACAAGTTACAACTCCACACTGTTGCATCCACAAACACGTACTGAAGTTTGGTTACCAATTCTTACATAAGTTGACCTATTTACCTTTGGCTGTGGTTTGTGTTCATAGCATTCTTTTCAGTTATTGTATTTGTAAACAAACCCCATATTGTTAGGTAACTTCTTTGACGTAAAAGTAATGGGGGCATGCAGTGTTCTCAGGAGTTCTTAGTTGTAAACACGTAACAAGAATCGAACGAATTTATGAGACAACCCGATAAAATGAACAAACTATTAAACTAAAGTCTGAACTGCCAAATTCTCAAGATATAAGTAACAACCTACTGCTTAAAAATTATTTAACATATATTTTAATAGCCTTGTTTCATTTTTGGGTTAGTGCTTTTAAGAACGTTTAATTTTTAGAGGTAGGTTTGCTGCTAAGAAAACATCAAGATAATTATTTTATTTCCCTGCCCCTAAGTTACTTTAGCTCAATACCGCAGAAAACTCAGTTCAATCAAGTTATATTGTTGCTGTGCAATTTACAAAAATTCACAACCCTTTACTGTCGGTTAATTTATAAAAGATTCTTTAATAGTGTGTTTGGAAGTGTTGTTCTCACGTTCTGTGACCTATTTTGTTACAATAAGCTTGTCCAAACCATAATCTGTTGTCAAGTACAGCAACCTGACTTTAGTAATTGCAGGAAAAATACAGCACTTTCGAAAACTACTTGATTGCTCTTGATGAAAGGCTCACAAGTGACATGGCATAGCTTTCTATTTTTGTAAGAGGGGTCAAAACTGATTACACTATAACTAAAAAACTAATGAACTTCATTCCTCTCAAGGATACTACGACTTGCACATATCTTTTCATTTTTTTTTTTTACTAAACTGAATTCTGGATGTATTTATTTCTATAATAATACTGTACAAAAATCTTGCAATTTTCATATACATAACTTTGAGTTGATATTTTCCCCCCTCTTTTCATCTATTGAAGACACAATGAACAATATGGGTTTATTACTTGTAAATCTGTATAGTGTCGCTACTGACTACCAGTGATGTGGTCATATGGGCAAAGTTTAGCAGATCGCATCAAAAGAAAAGAAGGTGGGCAGAGCTGGGTTAGACTACAATACCTTCTTGGTGTTGCCTCTACTACTTCAACTTATCCGACCTCTCTGGTGCCCAACTTAGCACAGGTACTACTGTCGGTACATGCCAGAACCCTGATAGCACCTCAGTTGGAAAAGCCTGTTCTAGAGGATGGTAAGATGGGTAATAGCATGTAAATTTTATAACTATCTATTTGATGAATTTGAATAACACTGAGTCAAAATTAACATTTAAGATACTCATTAACTTTTAATTATGTAGTCCACTCAAATTTTGATACAATTTATAATTCACAAATGCAATATCATCATGGAACGAGAAATAAAAATAATCTAAAACCACGCATGCACAGATTAGCACTGTATGAAAAAAAGCCCACAATATGCAGGAATAAAAATATATAATAAATTACCTGTAAGAATCCGTGAAATGAAAAACCTTGAATGCTTTAATAAAGCAATAAAAAACCTACTAATGGACAAAGCATATTACTCGATTACTGAATATATGGACGATAAAATTGAATTATAATAAAAAATTTTGTCATTCTGTAATTCTAATATTCTGACATTGTTATTCCAAGGGCATGTCATAATTATAGCAATACTTGTATATACTTGTATTATATTAGTAATTATATTGTTAACATTTATATTAATAAATCCTTTCATGGAAGTGTTGAAAACAGTGTTGTTGTATAAATTAAATTAATATTGTTAGTGTTGTTATTTTGTGTAATTGTTACGTTACAGAGTATAAAATTCACACATTATATAGAATGCATGGTAATTGTACAAAATACCAGATGATTTTTGAGAAAGTATTAAATTCTTACTTTCCTAGGCATTGTATATATTGTCTTAGATATATAAATGTCACATTCTGTCATGTGGAAAAAGAGCATATTTCAAAGAACTTAATAGTTTTAATTTAAATATAACTGTTCTACTTTGAGTATGCTACACAACACTGTCAGAGTTTGAATTTAAATATGAAATATTGATCTACTTTAAGTAAGGAAGCCTGTATACTACACAATAATGATAGAGTTTGAAAATTTAAATATGAGATGATAAAAAATAAAAAAAAATAGTTTTCCTGTTTCGGTTTTACTCTTGTGTAAAATGCCTAGGAAACATGTAAAATGATTTCATACTCTAACTGCTCATTTTGCAGGCAGATATTTCACATATGTGAAATTTCAATTTCAGATATGACACACATTTTGCAGATATTGCATCATCAGCTACTTTAATTTGCTGGAATAATTTGAAGTATTTCCTTGAGTATTGTCTTGAGGCTCTCGTACTGGGTTTCTGAAGAAACTATGGAGTTGGTTATCTTCAGTAGTAATTTCAAAATTCATTAGTGTTGACTCATTTTCTTAAAGAAAATATTGTCCTAAATATCAAGTTCCATTGCTTTTGCACTGGTTTCTGAAGTTGGACATATTTCTAATGCTAAGACTGGGGTTCCAAAAATAGTATGCTAATCTGATTTTTGTGTTTGTACCTTATATGTGCCTAAGGTTTTCCTTGAGACAGGTTCCAATAATTTTTTGCTTTCCTTATGTTTATTTTCTCATAGTCTTCACAGATGATTTTGTAAATTCCTGATTTCTTTGAAGGACATGTTAGCTTGAATCTATTTAAGTTTTTATGCTATGTTTTTTGTGGAGCTAACAATATATATTGTAATCGTGGAATTTTGTTTTGGAGTTTTCTCATAAAATTTGAGTAGTACATGAAGCTATTTTTTCTGCTATTAGAGTGGTTAAGTCTGATACATGTTTATTCTTTTTCAATTTCTGTAGCTTTTTATGTACTAATATCCATGGAATCCTTGTTCTCTGCTAATTTTACTACTCCCTCTGTCCCATAATAATTTTCCAGTACGCATAACTCATTTGATCCACATTGTCTGTTATACATCTGTCCCATATTAATTGTCCAACTGCCTCTCTTTTATCCCATAATAATTGTCCGACCTGCATATTATGACAATGGTGGTTAGGAATATGTAAGACAAAAATGAAACAAGGGAATGATACACAACTTTATATCTCTAGAATCAGTACAAATTGAAAACAAAACCAACAATAAACCTCACCATTGTGTAGAGTGACTGCTCCAGGATGAATACAAAATGACAAAAAAAAAAAAAAAAAAAAAAAAAAAAAAAAAAAAAAAAAAAACTTAGAATACTGTAGACACAGTATTAGTGTGGGAAGGCTGCCAATCCAACAGTTTGCCTTGTCCCTGCAGATCTGCTGTGGCAGTGCTGCTGAAACCTCGTAAATTCGAGGACACTCCAAGCGAGAGGGTAGAATGCTGAATCATTCCAAGTATGCCTTTTAGATATGAGGAATCTTGTTCCCAACATGTACTTGCATTATTTGAATAACACGGGACTGCAAAGTAAGAAAGTTGAGTTTGTCACATGTCAGATCAGAGTAAGATGTTTCAATGGTGATGATCAACTTGTCAATACTTTTGGACCTGCCTAATACAGGATTGAATTACTGGGAAGAAACCCAGATCTCAAACATCCATATCTGGGCTGTTTGGATGTTGGCATTTGATACCCATGTTGATTCCACAGGCTGCTGCAGCATCCAGCCAGGAGCAGTCAGTCATTGGGTATGAAATAGAGATGCTCATTGTCCTGTTAAATGGACACTTCTCCTTGTGTGCAATTCAGATAAACATCTTCGGTGACATCACTGTACCAGCAGGTGATTCCTGGTGTTCTAGTAGCAAGTTTCCTGTGAAAGGCTAAATGCCTAATTTAACATCAAATAACTGATTGCAACAGGTATCCCACTGAGGCCAAGCTGTGGCAGCCAGAAACATAATCTTTGGAATAAATGATTTGCTTTTGTATGTTTGCTGTGTGTCAGGTTTATCTGGTAGTATGTACATTTTCTGATCCTCCATCAGGTAGAACTATTTTTCACCCATATGAATGGTCTTCATGAACTGCAGATTTTAGTTTTCAGGACGGACAATGGTGTTAGGATCCAGCATTTATAAAGAAAATTGTAAACGTTCTGTTTTGTTAGTCACTCAATAATGGGTTCAGTGCATTTGTATGGACTCTCAACTCCCCTGTTGTCACATGTCTAATATAGGGTACTCTGAGACATTTACCGCTGCTGAAGGTGAATAAATTTTCTTTTGCATTTGCAGAGCAGGTGCTGTACCCTGTAGGGCGAGATACTGCTTCTTTGGACCAATGTTTTTCATTTGAGATGCAACTACAGCACAAGTGGATCTATGTTTCTAACACTGTCATAGCTATTGCCAAACATGACGCAGTGTTCTTGTACTAACATTAAATTTCTTGGCCCCACCTATCATGGCACCTTTCTTCAACACCAACACCTTTTTTCAACACCACTCAAACATTGCCTGCCGTTCACTGTCTGAAAGGTTCTTGCTACTCTTGTCAACTTCTGCTGCATGTTGTGTTATTGAAGTATTCTTTATTGTTGTTTACAAACTTAGTTACTGTATGGTTATCACAGGGTTATACTGGACAAACAATTTCCAGCATGCTCTGCTTCACAAGATTGTATACGGCATCACACCAGTGGTATGAAAGTCAATGCCCCCTGTTGGTACTCATCTTGACAATGTTTGTTGATCATGATAAGGTCACTTTATCACTCTTCACAATCCTGTTCACTGACATCTGACATCTCTGACATACATGCCTTAAATCCAGAATATCCAAGTGTCATTAACTAATGTAATGCTATTTCAGTGTACCAGACAATTATTATGAGACAAGAGTCCAGTATTTTCTTGTATCCATTTCATTCAATGGCATATTAAGTAATCTGTGAACTAGGCTGTTTATAATGGCAGGTTTGTATTTGATGGGGTTAAAATTGTTTACTTTTATACTTATGAGATTGAGTATCCCTCCTATATATACCAAAGTCAAACTTATTATTGCTTCTGACAATTCTTAAATCTAAGAGTTCTGTTTCTTTTTTCATAGTAAAATTGATTCTACTAGTACAAAAGTGAATCGAGAAGATATTGACACATTGCTTCACTCACACTGTTTATTCACAGGACATGTTTCAAGAGCTCTTGCTCCTATCATCAGCTGATACTCGACTAGTGCAAGTTGTAGTGGTTTCTTCTTTCTCCGTTTTGTCAATAGATGGCGTGATGTACTTGTCAAAGATGTCCGGTGGTGGAGTTTCAAAATTCATGACTCTATGACGATTTTTGTTGATGAAGATTTTTTCCCATACGGAAAGGTCTATGGGGTGATTAACATATTTTATTAGAGATGTTTCCAAGTTGATGTCATGTCTAGTATTCAAAAAATGAAAAGCCACTGCTGATTTTTCTGTTTCACCATATCTTCTCGATTCACTTTTGTACTAATTTGTGCTTCACTGTCCCTACGCTTCTTCCAAGTTTATACTTTGACTGATTCTACTATTTTATTTTTATTTTTCAACTACTCTAAGGATAAAACTGTAAGAACCATATCTTAAAAAGTGGGAGGAAGATGTACGTGACTTGTCATGGCTATATAATGATAGCGGAACTTGACTAAAATATCAAGTGAAATAGCTGCACGATTAATAAAACATATATTTGATTTTCTGAAAGCAGTCCTCTTCATTTATTATACAAAACATTAGCAGGAGTAAAATTTATAACAAAACATGTTACTGGTGTTGTGTCTAAGTTGGCAGACCATCTGTTTCAAAGGATCCTGTGGTTGGTTTTTGGCCAGGCTGAGAAAGGTTTCTTTTAAAAAGGTAGTTCCTTACTATCTTGTGTCTCATATGTTTGTTTCCACCAGTTACTAAATAACTGAATACAGAACTGACATTTGTAGGAGTTTATAACAGTAGTACCCAAACTAGTTAATAAACTTTGATAGTTTTTAGACACTGTCACTTTTTAATTTTTAGGGATTAGTTTTGGGAGCAATTGCTTCGACTTTCAAACAAAAATGTTGAACCCTTCAAGGGTGAAAATGGAAGCAACTGCTCTCGAAGCTAGTCCCTCAAAAAATTAAAAATGAATTACGTAATGTGAAAAAAATACATTTTCGCAAACATTCTATAAGACACATTAGCACCAAACTCTGTCATCAAGATCCACAAATGAACAGTGTATTAAATTCTATCAAATATACTTGTGGCATTAAAAATGTCTAAAATTTTAATGATTAATCTTTTATATTTTTCCAGCTTGAACTTTGATGCAGCTGTATGAAACATGTTTGAAAAAATGTAATCTGTGATTATGCTTGGTTTTATTTCTCTTTAGCATACTCTTTAAAGGACTGGGCTTCACAATAAAGTAAATTTTTCAGAATTATAACTACTGTCCAAGCTATTTTAACAATGTGGTCAAATTTCTATTTAGATTTCATTGTGAAACTACAAATCTTTTATTACATCTTAATAAGACTAGGATGCCCTAAAAGCATAAAAAATTAGCAATACATGTTAAGTTATCTTAAGACAAAACTGCTTTATTCTGAGGTAAGAGATGGCAACATGATTTTTCAGTGAATGTATAATTGTCACTTCTTTAAGTGTATTTACATTATTATATCTTGGATGGCATTTATGCATTTCATTCCGGAAGAGGGCATCTACAAAAGCCATTACCAAATCACATTATCTCAACCCTGCTAATAGCTTCAGCCCTCACATCCCCCTCTCTCCCCCAAAAATGGATTAAAACAAAAAATGGATTAAAATTTTGCTAAGACAGCTTAATTAACAGTATCAAGTTGTGTGAATCAACACTGTCCTTACATATGGATCAACAATTAATACCACTGAGGGCTGAAAGACAGCGGAAAAGTCTGTGTTTAGCAATAAATAACTACATAATTTAAATACAAGTGGTGGATCAACTTGCAGCCGGCATCACACAATAAATGATCCAAATCCAAAGGTTCTCTTCATGGCTTCCCAGTAGTATCTGTCCCAGTTTTCTTTGGTTGCATCAGCCTCACTGAAATGGTTACAGTCAAAAAATTAGAATTTACTTTTAAAAAATCGAGACATAAAATAATATTCTGAATTTTGATATACACAGGCTGTCTGAATGGTTGGAATATTTATATGAATAACAGGAAGAAACTAGAGATAAAATCAGAACATAAACCAGATTTCAAACTAGATGAACCAAAAGTGCTAAATTGTAACAATATCAATTTATTGATATCTTATATAACGGCTTTGGTTGAAGAAAACCACTGCTTATCATTTTTATAGAAATAATAAAGCCGTTTTAATATGCATATTAATTTGATTACAAAACCTAATTATGAAATGCTCTTTAATTCCACTAAAGCTAAACATTACCAGGAAACTAATTCAGCACTTTTCAGAGCAGCCAAGTAAAACAATATTCGTTAAAAGTAAAGAACATGAGCATGACAAGCTGAAGTTATGCAAGTTGAATCTCATCCAGGGAGTGAATTTTGCAGTTCTGATTCATCTTATCTTCATTCACTTTACAGTACTCTAAGTAATAATTTCTATTCTGTAATTCATCTGTCAGATGCTTCAACTTGGACACAAAACAAAAATGGTAGAAGTTGTTCAATATATTCTAAGTGTTACTAATCAAGGCTTCACGGAGGCTAGATCAATATATTCCTGTTCATGCAGGAAGTTTCAGATTTTGTAAACAGATAAATAGCCTTTGTATTGCCTTATCTTGAATAGTTGCTTTTCCTCAGATAGAAAGGAAGCATGAATGATAACTGACTTATTTCACAGATGTTTTGTTTTTATTTACTGTTCCAGCACTGCTAAACAGGTTGAATGACAAGCAAGCAAAGCATTTTGCACTAAGACTTAGAGCTTTGTTTTAGTAATTTTAGCTTGGCATACTTTCATGTTAAGTATTACATGTATCTACAGAAAAATGAATATACTTTATCTCTGGTTTTACAAGTCCATTGCAATATGTGTAGTTACAGTAATATGGTTAACAATGGCATGACAATAGCTCTTTTAGATAGCAAAATTATATTTTTCTAGAATTTTTAGTTAAGTAGCTAACGTTATATAAATCTGCAGGCATGACAAGCATGATTTTAACACCTAGTCCACATTTTAAATACAATAAAACAAGATTGCTATCAAATGCCTTATGTTATAACACTTGCATTGGTAAGCCAGATCAAGTGTATCAGGCTATTTGGATATTCAGTATTCTGAAGTAATTGCTGCAATTTTTTTTGTCTCATTTATATGCTATAGACAGCATCTCAAATTATATTGGCAGCTTTGTCTTTGGAACAACTGTTTATTGGCAATTATGTTCACTCACATACTGTTATAATTAATCATTGGATTTACATAACTTGGTTTTTGTTAAAAAAATAAACATTCAATTATCAACCATACATACTTCCACTCTAGGGAGGAATGGGCAATAATACCAGCTGAACAAAAATTCCCAAACATCCATTCAGGAATCATAACCATGACCTTCAGAATTGAAGACTAGCATGCCGACCACCTAATTACAGCCAAACTAACATCCCCCCCTACATACGAGGTGCTATCAAAAATATTCGGCAATGGTGCTGCCATCTGATCAAAAAGGTACTTTGGAATTATTGACCGCCTTTTGCACGTAGACACCGGTCCCAGCAATTTGCTATTTTCCAAGTGTATCCTCCTGGAAATCATGTTCTTTGAGGGTGTTTGGCACCACCAGTGATTCTTTATGAATCACTCTCAATACCAACAGCCTTCAACTGATTTTCAGTTTTGGGAATAGAGTGAAAATGCAGGGTGCCAAATCGGACAAGTACGGTGGGTGGGATACAACCGCAATTTTTTTTTAAACCAAAAAGTTGCTTGTGAGCACGGAAGTGTGACAGCGTTGTCGTGGTGCAACAGCCAGTTCCCTAGTTGCTGAAGTTCAGCCGTAGTATCCGGACATTTTCACGGAGCCATGACGAAACGTCACAATAGTACACGAAATTCCCTGTTTGGTTTGCTGGGACGAATTCTTTATGCACAGTCAAAGAAAACAATGAACATGCTCAAAGTATAAACTTGAAAGAAGCGTAGGGAAAGTGAAGCACAAACTAGTACAAAATTGAATCGAGAATATATTGACACATTGCTTCACTCACACTGTTTATTCACAGGACATGTTTCAAGAGCTCTTGCTCCTATCCTCAGCTGATACTCGACTAGTGCAAGTTGTAGTGGTTTCTTCTTTCTCCGTATTGTCAATAGATGGCGTGATGTAGTTGTCAAAGATGTCCGGTGGTGGAGTTTCAAAATTCATGACTCTATGACGATTTTTGTTAATGAAGATTTTTTCCCATACGGAAAGGTCTATGGGGTGATTAACGTATTTTATTAGAGATGTTTCCAAATTGATGAAACATGTCCTGTGAATAAACAGTGTGAGTGAAGCAATGTGTCAATATATTCTCGATTCAATTTTGTACTAATGAACATGCTCTTGACTTTGCTCTTCACCTGTCTCCCTGTTTGGGTTCTTCCACTGGGATGACTGTTGTTTTGTCTCAAGGTTATAACCATAAATTCAATTCTTGGCACAGATTTTGCGGTGACATGATGCATACCCAACTGAGCAGACAAAATTTGGTGGCATGTCCCTTAACCTATTCCCACTTCATCAGCATGGTCTTGAATATTTCGATGTTCTTCACCGCCACCGCCACTACTTTCAAGATGGCAGCACCAGTCCCGAATATTTTGGATAGCACCCCATAACTGGTAAACTATGTGACAATACCATTATGAATAATAATGCATGATTTGGCTCTAAATCCCAATAGAGCATGACAACTAACATAATTTGGCCCTTTTTAATCACTATAAAGTTAAAAATGTACACTATAAAACTAAACAATGTTAAAAGGTAATAAGAAAACATCTTAATAGAAAAATTAATTTTAAAGTCATTAATTTGCAGCAAAACATTTTTAAAAGTAGAACCAGATTGAAAATCGATGCCATGTCATGATTTGAAGTATGTATCTTCCGGTCTGGTTACTACCAGCCAACGAGCTACCATGCTTTATTTAAATTCTCCAACTGCCTTGCATTTTTCCAGCAAATCAAAAGGAGATTCAAATTCATATGAGGTAACCTACACCAATGGCAACTTACAATGGGTTATTTTAAGCTCAGGACCTCATAATTTAGTCAATTATTAGGTCAATCAATGGAAATTAGTTGTTCAAACACTAACCACTAACCATGTATAGGAGAAGGGTTCCCAAGGTCTGCAATTGAAATCTTGGCTATAGCTTTGAATTTTTTCAGTCAGACTTCACCTGTCCAAATCTTGCTCTACACATGGCTAGTGTGGAAGAGTGATTAATTTCATCAATTATGCTAATAGTGATTTGAATATGAAGCCTGGGACCTAAGTATTTACAGCATAGTAAGTCACCACAAAAGGTATCCCACTGTATACGAGAACTCCTAATGATTTACCAGCAAAATAGGTAGAGAATTTAGTGTCATGCTGGCATGTTAAGAGCAATAAGATGGAGACTAGGAGATCCGTGGTTCAAATCCCAGCTATGGCATTGAATTTTTCAAATTGACTACCTATCCAATAGTTTGAATGTTGATAAGCAATAACTTTCAAAACCTTTTAGAAAATACATACGTTTGGGGTACTCCTGTCTGCACAAGTCTCACTTCTGTATGATCATCTTTCTGATCTATTTCAAATGTAACTTGTGAATAATGCTCTGCAGGCCACCTCTTGAACCTCCATTTCTGTACAATCTTTTCATTTGGAACCTGAAAAAATATTGTATTCACTTATAATATTAAGTGAATTGTTAGATTTATCATTCTAATTATGTATTACCAAAACAATTTCCATTATAGCTAATTTACTATAAAAGGCTTTATATTTGCAGAACACTGGTTTCTTGTATCAACAAGTCTTCAGAAAAAGAGGGGGGGGGGGGGGGGGGGGGAACAAGACTTTTAGTTCATAGGGAATGTTATTTACAATTTCAACAATGACAAAGATTATGCCTATGTGTTGCAAATGTTAGGAGCTGTATGCGCTGTATGCTACTGGGCATTATATGAGCTTTGTCTAAGTGAATGGCAGTGAGTAGTGGGGAATCAAATGTTTTAATTGTACAAAATTTATATGCGATAAAAAAGTAGCAAAAATAAAAATGAGAAATATTTTTCAAAAGAAAACGAAAATCACCAAAATGCTCTTGCAGTGGTTTTCTAAAGCGACTGGTTCTTTATCAGATAGTCTTGTACCACTGGAACATGCATTCTGAACATAGCTTGATTCAGATTGATGAGATCTTGAGTATATTTCTTGGTGCAGGGAAAGCGATCAAGAAATAAATTACTTCATTTTAAATAATTCTGAAGTTTTATTCAAATATTCTACATTTATTTTAAATAATTATAACAGTATAATCGTTATTAACATTTTCAGAATGAAAAACACTCCCGCTATTGAACAACAATGATGAAAAAGCTGCTGATTACTAACCATTAAATTTGTCAAGAATTCTGCAGTGTAATGATCTAGTGAATGAATACAGTGTAAGAATGAGGAAAAATATCTTCTTTCTTGAAAATTTTCATATACGTGTTTAATCTCTAAGAAATACAATATAACATTGGCACCAAAAAACAATTACAACATTAAAAACCTACTTCACAGTAATAATACTGATAAGATAAAACCAGAGGAAAAGTCAGGCATTTACAAGATTAAGTGTAAAGATTGTGAAAAAATTTACATAGGGAGGACAAAAAGAAACATGGCACTAGAAAGAAAGAACACTTCAGGCACTTAAGATACAAATATATTGATAAGTCCGCAATAGCAGCTCATTTCTGGTCTGAAAATCATGAAATTGAAGATAGCACAGAATTACTAAAATACGTACAAAAACATAGTGAACTTGTCATATGGGAGAGAATATACATAGAAAAACATAAAAACCAACTAATGAACTTTGAAATCCCGCCAGAAGAGAATCCCACATTTAAGTTCATCACTAAATCAACAGATGGCAGCAGCAACCCCAGAATTACCCACACCACTGGATCAAGCTTTAGTCGCATAAGAGCCGAAGATGCAAACAATGATTTGCGAAACATGTCCTCAAAATAGGTACGAAAGTGAAGCAGATGTGTAATAAATATGACTCATCTAATAATTAATAATTATTTCGCTTTACTGTGGTGTTCCAATACAGTTAAATCTCGAAATACTGACTAAGTTCGTTTTATATCTTCTCTCTACCCAATTGCTAAATTGTGATATCTAAAGATATTGGATAGATAGTCAACCTGAAAAATTCAATGCAATGGTCGGGATTTGAACCACATATCTCTAGTTTCCATACAATCGCTCTTACCCATTGAGTTACCATGGCTAACGTGCCGTCCTGACATTAAATTCTCCGATTAACTCATATATTTTCCCGGTAAACCACTAGGGGCTCTTGTATTCGAGATACACCGCTTGTGGCGACTTACTATTGTAAGTACTTAAATCTAGTGGTTTACCGGGAAAATATATAGGAGTCAATTGGAGAATTTAATGTCAGAACGGCATGTTGGCCATGGTAACTCAATGGGTACGAGTGACTGTACGGAAACTGGAGATCCGTGGTTCAAATCCAGGCCATGGCATTAAATTTTTCAGGTTGACTATCCAAAACCTTAGCCAATATACTGCTAGTGTGAAGAATGATTAATTTCCATCAATTAACTTAAAATCTAAAGATATTGTTTATAATAACTCATTTTTATACATTAAACTTGGAGTAACTATTGTCTTTTAGTACATGGTGCCCAACTCATGTGTCCACAGGTACAAAGATGCACCCATACCCGTTCACACTCACAAAGAAAATTACTATATTGAGGTATAAATAACTGCTACAAACATTAATATAGTTTTCAATCAAGGCTCTTCGAATTACAATAGGAATCAACAATCCTACAATTTACAATATGCCTGGTTAATTCTCTGCAGCACTAAGTGCTATAGATAAGGTTGACAATCAGAACAAGTAAAAAAAGGTTCTTAGATTTGGAATGTTTAAATAGTTTTCTATTATACTAAATTTTAAAACCAAAACAAAAGAGTTGTATAAAGACTATGTGCATCAACACGCACGCACGCATGCACAAAAGAGAAGTCTAGATGAAATTCAAATATAGTGGATTACATACCAATTCTTCAAATTCTCCATGTACATTTCCACCAAAAAGTTCAAATCTTCCACCTTTACTGACTTCTAATTTCACTGGACCATGAGTAAAAGCTGTCACCATCTGTACAAAATAATAA
Organism: Mantis religiosa; assembly: GCA_030765055.1. Classification (NCBI taxonomy): domain Eukaryota; kingdom Metazoa; phylum Arthropoda; class Insecta; order Mantodea; family Mantidae; genus Mantis; species Mantis religiosa. Next base: position 90,435,856 of record CM060947.1, on the reverse strand, counting down.
AAAAAAAAATTAATAAATGCTATTTAGAATATTTATGTTAAACATTCATGCAAACATATGGAAGTTAAAAGGTGTAAATATGAGTCAGATTTTAAAAACTTAAGCCAGAGATGAGTATATATAGCAGAACTTTGAACTTAGTGAGCTGATGTTCTGATAAAGAGTCGTGCAGTCACTAAAATTGACACATTTGACAACCTCCTATGTTGCAAATGCGTTTAATTTTCTGGCTTTATGCTAACCACATTTAAATTTATACCTAATTATTTCTTCATAATTTACCATAGTCTTTCATTTTTCAAGTCTGATTTGATTTAATTTTTCAGTTAACTTTAAATGGAACTCCTACATGAAGCCTTACAAATTTTCTTTCTTTCTCTCTTTTTAATTTATGTCCTCTAATGTTAGGTCATATGAATGAAATGGGTGAAATGAACCCAGGGTTCACAGAGCTTAAGAGTTAAATAACATTCATCTTTCACGATAAGGAAAAACCTTGGAAAAAAAATCTTATCTAGCTAATTCACCCTGACTGAGATTCAAACTTGGGACCTCTTGAACGTGAGGTAGATGCTGCTATCTATGCTTCTGAGGCAGGCTGGAAAAAATTAGCAGTATGTTTCACACTCAAGGCAGTAGTGATGCACACACGCAAGCAACATAGTATTTCTAGTATTTATATTTTATGTAATCTGTTGTAATCCTAACCTTTGTGATAATAGTTTGCAAGTTTAACTGTTTTGTATTCATAGACAAAGGAATTAAATATTTTTCATTGGAATTGGGCCAAACCTAGAAGTGCTGTCAATTTCATTTAGACAATAGAAATGAATGAGTTATCCATATAAAGGTTTGTTTAAATATGGCACTACTTTAACTTAGAAACAATACAACTGTAATGTTTAAGATGAAACTTTAAGGGTCTGTAACATAATATAACTATTTAAAACCTGGTTAAGCAATTGGCAAAAGATGACAAATTACTTAAAATCCTTCTGTTAAAGATGGGACAGGGGATAGTTATTGCAGGGGTTAAGCCTCTCAATTGAATTACACTGGCCTGTGAAGATTTTCTGGCAAAAGTAAATTATATGTGATATACATTACATTTAGTGTCTTTATGTAAAAAATAAGTTGTTTCGTATCACGTAACAATTTGTCACAATTCTGTCTTATATATATGCTAATGGAGCTTTGGCCCTTATTAGGGCAGGTGCTGAGGACCGAGGCCAGCTGACAGACCCAACTTCTATGAGAGCTCATGGCTTCATCTGCGCAGCAGCTCCAGCACTCGAGGATTTCAGGGCTGAGCTTGCAAAACTTCAAGAGGACATACAGGAGAAACATGACTTCTTGGCTAAACACAGCAACACACACCTCTTTGGGCTCCGGAGACTCATCAAGAAGGAAGTGGCAGCCCTCCAGACGATGTTTGATGGATCCAACATCTGAAGTCGACACCAACCGGCACAAAAAACCCTTCACTCGTCCTTAATTCCACATTCACTTCCTATCACGACCACTCACCACTCCCAGACATATTACCCAAAATCTGGTTATACATCCACTCCTAATACGCAAGGCGTAAATAGTGCCTCGGTCATGCTTATGTCCTGCTGCCTTCCTCACTTTGGTCTAGGCTTCTGCCTGGCCAATATATCCCTTCCTAGAATCTGCAGGTGCTAACAGCGGTACTGCCACAGCATCACTCCTGAATACTCACCAGTGGAGGCTTTTTACTGGGTAGGGCTGGTGATTCAATCCCCCAGAGGAATCCCACACCCCAATCCCAGGGTTAATGCATAACATGCATTTTTCCTCCACTCAAAAAAAGTAAATGAGGTTTCAAATGGTTGTATGGAATACAGGTGTGGACAGTTCTGAAAAAAAGTATTGCATGTGCTCTATTTTGGAGGGGAGTAGGTAAACATACAGGAACACTCGAACAATAAATAGAACAGTTTAATTTTGCGCATTTGCAGTGTTAAAGAAGGCCAAAACTCTTAAGATTGCATACCTCCATAGCCTGAGAGGAGAATTTCAGAATGTGTCTCACGCCTTTCTCTACTAGTTACAACGTGCATTTGAAGTCGTTTGAGTGAATACGTAGTTTGTGTTAAAATGGCAACTGGCATGATATTCGGAGACAAAAATGTGTGAAAAATCCCAACTCTTTGTCATATATGTAGCCAGTATAGAATTAAAGGCCAAAAGCAAACTATTACACCATTTATAAAAAGTCTGTACTTGGCATATTTTAACATGAAGTTAGGTGATCACAACAAGGATTTTGCACCCCATATTGTTTATAAAAAGTGTGTAGCAAACCTGTGGCAATGGTACAAAGGGCTGTTGCCATCAATACCATATGGAATCCCAATGACTTGGTGGGAACAAATCATTTAGACAACTGTTATTTTTGTGTATGTAAAGTGTCCGAGTTCAATATGAAAAACAAAAAGTACATTGTGTATCGCTGACTTTCATCTGTTACAACCCTCGTACAATATGACCCAATATTCCTGTCCCAAAACCACCTATACAGTTACCAGAGAGTGTGTCTTCGTCATCTTCAAGTGGAAGATGGTGACAATACCTTTATACTGGATGTTGAGGATAAAACTACACATCTTTATAATCAGAGTGACAAATTATTTGGTGCGTGACCTAGGCCTCAATAAAGAAAAGTGAACTTTAAGGATCAAGATTAAAAGAGAGAAATCTTTTAATTCCTGAGAAAAATTAATATTGCTACAGAAACTGGAAGAATTCTAGCAACTTTTTGTTCATGAAGAGAGCTTGTGTTTTGCTGTGATATCCCTAGCTTGATTTATAGTCTTGGAACTATTTACCATGCAAAAGACTGCCATCTATTTATTGATTCCAGTAAAGGAAGTCTCGAAGCTCTTCTTTTGCACAATGGAAATAAACTTGCTCCACTGCCAGTCATCCATTCAATATCTCTTTGTGAAAACTATAACAATTTACCTATGGTATCGCAGAAACTGAACTGCAATGAACACAGATGTTTACTGTGCTGTGATTTAAAAGTATGCAGTATCATATTAGGGCAGCAAGTGGGGATATAGTCCTGCGCCGTGGCATAGCGGGCTAAGGCAGCATGCCTTGGTCCCTGGCCACGGAAAGTGGCCCGGGTTTGATCCCACCCATGTGGTGGGGATTTTAGGTCCCAGGTATGGGACAGGTGCCCACTCAGCATCGTGAGGAAAGTGAGGAGCTTACGTTAGGTAAATGGCCCAGGTCACAGAAACCAACATTCCAGCTGGGAGATGCCGAGATGCTGACCACATCTCCTCCCCGAATCGGTTGGATGATTGTCCACCTCTGCCGTGCGTAAGTGGGTGTGAAGTTGGCAGTTGGGTTGGTAGGCCTTGGCCCTCTAAGGGCTGTCACACCATAGGTTGTTGTTTGTTGCTGTTAAGCGGGGATATGAAAAGTTCCCATGTTTCAGTGTGAGTGGGACTCTATGGACAACGATCATCACTGGTTAGTGTCTGGGAGACCCAAGAGGAAATTGTTCAATGTAAATCATCCATTAATTAATCTTCAAAATGTGTTACTGCCCTCTTTACATATAAAATTGGAAATTATGAAGCAGTATGTGAAGGCTATGGTACCTCTGTCAGAAATTTCCAGGACTATAAGATGTCAAAATTAAGGAAAGTGTTTTTGATGGCTTCCAAATTTGGAAGCTTATGAAGAATTCAACATTCAGTACGACGAACGAAACACAGCTTCAGGTATGGGAATCATTCAAGGATGTCTGTAGCAAATTCCTGAGTAATGTTAAAGATGTCAACCACCAACAGATTATATGAAAGAACACTTCAGAGATATTAAATTGAAACACATGGACAAGTCTGCCAAGGCACATCACTTTTGGTCTGAGAATCATATCAAGCAAGAAAAAGAATTGATCAAACAGGCAAAGAAACCTATAGAACTGCAAACTTGGGAAAAAATACATTCGTTATTAAGAAACAGAACCTCCTGATGAATTTTGAAAGTTCCGCTGTGGATGACATCAAACTTACCAGATTATCAGATGGCAGCATAACACCAAGCTGGAGGCAGACACTGGTTGCACCATCAGTTGACCACAGAACTGATAGGAAGAAGTTCCCAGAAACTAGTCCATAAAAAACTTGCAAGTGGAGAAAAGTGTATAGAAGGTTGACTCATTTGCCTAATTTTAATACAACAGATTGTCAAAACCAGGCTGTACAACTTCCAGAAATTGGGTTGCCACATGAGCTTAAAATTACATTTCCTGTACAGACATCTATATTATTTTCCTTCAAATTTAGGAGTATTTAGCGAGGAACATGGCGAGCACTTCCATCAACATATAAAAGTACTGGAACAAAGATATCAGGGGTGATGGGATGTCTCCATGATTTCAGATTACTGAAAGTGTCTAGTGCAAGATAATACTGTGAAACACAACACAGCATTTATTCACGTCAACGTGCAGCAAACAGTAGTGTTTTGTAGTGAGATTCATACATTCTGGCAATGTACATGTAACTTTTTTGTATATTCATTGCAATTTGATAATGTCCCATTAAAATTATATATATTCTCTATTACGATATTTTCCGTCAAAATTACAATGTGTAAAATTTCAATTTTAAATGGCAAAAGAACTGTACATAACAGGCAAAAATTATTTACATATTTGTAATAAGCACACCTTATTTAGGATGAAATCACCTCTTCAACCTTTTGCAGGAGGAAAAAAAAAAAAAAATATTTTTGCAGGCCAGTGTTATCCTTCTGGAAACTGACAGCAAATATAATTTGCCAAGCCCTTATCTATACGTAGTACAAAAAAAGTTTCATTATAATGCTTTTACAACTTCTTTAGCTTGTAATTATTAATAAATCTTGTCCTGTTACACATACGTAAAGTGTACTAGAGTATAATACAAATAAAAGCCTGCTTTCATAGAACTTTCTTTACTCATTCTTCTGCAAAGTATTCTTATAATACACTTTCTTCCATCCATTCTACTGGGATAAACTTAAATTATACGTTTACACATTCTATTTTAGGCATAAGGAGGACAGAGCAGACTAAACTAACAGTTAAGAATTTGACAAAGCAGGATGCTAAGTGATGTTTGAATTCCATATTCTCTACTAAAGTACTTCAAAATGACAAGACTGACTTCAAGGAAAAAAACAACTCACAAGGGAACTATAACTGTACTTACACCACTACGCACCTGAAACTTTGATGGGTATATAACACCTGCTGTGTATAAACCATGTGCACCACAAAATCTGCTACAGGGTAGAACCACAACACCCAAAACTGAAGCTGGAAAATGCTGCATGCAACCACTTGCAAGTGCTGCTGGACATCCCTTGTCAGCTGGATCAGGTGTGGAGGATGGCGTTCCTTAGATATGCCATCTGTAGACCGCTGCCCATCAGGGGTCAACAATCCCTCCCATATAATGCTGTGCCTACATGTTTATTATGCCTATGTATGTTCCTACGTATTCTAGACTCATCTATACTATGAACATGATTTTTGGCACAAAGGCCCCAAATAGAGCACAGTAGATACCATAAAACTCTCAAGCACATACAGGTGTGAGCATAGTGATAGTTCCCTTGTAAGAAATGTTAATCACACAAAAAATTTAATATACAAGTGTGCTTTGATGAGATCTACATTTTCTTATGTAGGAAATGACTGAAGAACATCATCTAACCTGTGAAGCCCTACCTGCCGGACCCACTATGCAGAAATATTGGAAAGAGAGCTAATGGCTTCATTGCCAAAGCCTAGCATTTGAAAACAACATTTTCTTATGCAGTAACATTTTGTTAACTACACTGGGGAACAAAAAAAAATTATTTTCATATACCTGAAACAAAATAGGCAAATTCTTATGTAAACTGATCTGCTGATTTCAAAAATGCCCCTCAAAATGCTGTATCACGTAACGTTTTTTAGGTATTCATAATTCTTTGTGGAAACTTACAGAAATGTGATGAGATAATTCATATTTGATTAATTGAAAATAATAGGTACTTTATTGCCAAATAACATTGAAAATAATAGTTATTATTAATTATTATTAAAATAAATAAACACAAGATAATGATAAAAACCAATACCTGAATTATCTCAGAAGTGTTTCACTGTTGATTTTTTTTTTGTATTGACTCTCCCGTTTGAGGAACCAACAATAGTCTCCGAACATGGCTGAATCCCAGCGATACCCTGGTAACAGTTTCCATCTCAGGTGAAAACGCTTACCTTGCTCATCACTTACAGCTCCTAGGTTTGTACGGAAACTATCAAGGTGAGAGTGCAAAAAGTGGATTTGAAGTGACATACGGCAACCAATTTCTTTGTAGCTCCTTAATAGTTCTGAGACTAAAGTTTCATAATTTTCTTCTTTGTTATTGCCCAAGAAGCCTTCCACCACTGATTTAAATGATTTCCATGCTGCCAGTTCAACACATTTAAGCTTTGATTCAAAAACACTGTCTTTAAGAAGTAGTCTTATTTGAAGACCGACAAATATACCTTCCTTCAATTTAGAATCACTTATTTTGGGAAAGATACTTCTTAAATACTCAAATGCACTTCCACTTTTGTCCAAACCTTTAACAAAATTCTGCATTAACCTGAGCTTTATGTGAAGTGGGGGGAGAAGAACTTTGTTTGGGTCTACTAGAGGCACATACTTTAACACTCCTTGCTCCAGGGGTATAGTCTTCCCTTTTCCCCCACTCTTTCACTATAAAATGCTTGTCAGTTGCCCTACTGTCCCATAAGCACAAAAAAAGAGCAATATTTTGTGAAACCTCCCTGCAGTCCCATTAGCGATGCAACTACCTTGAGGTCACTACAAATTTCCCAGCCATGGTTTTGATAACTAATAGCATCTAAAATGATGGACATGGAATCGTATGTCTCCTTCATTCCTATGGCATGAAATAAAGATATTGAAGGTAGTAAATTACCATTATGAAGCAACACTGCCATTAAGCTGTATTTAGAAGAGTCAATGGCTATTATTTTAAATTAAGTCAATATGAGTTGGTATCAAACCTCATTTCTGTAATTTTATATAAAAGAATAAGAATATCTAAAAAACGTTACGTGATACAGCATTCTCAGAGGCATTTTTGGAATCAGCGAGTCATTTTGCATAAGAATTAGCCTATTTTGTTTCGGGTACAAAAAACGTGTTCCCTAGTGCTATTATTGTTTACCAATTACATAAAAGTTATTCAGAATGAAAAGAATTTCACAGGATATTTACAAAGTATTCTGCATATACATTTTATCATGCAAATACCAAATGTGTGATTTTTACCAAAACTGTTAAAAGATTTAAAAAAAAAATAAAAAAAAAAAAAAAATAAAGCGTGAACATTTTTCCATTTCAAGGTACATGGGAGGCGGTGGGAAAATTTTTGAAAATCTTTATGTTGCCTTTTTGAAAGTACCAAACTTTAGTTTGGTAATCATAAACTCTTCATATTTGAGTTACACTTTTCACATAAGCTCACTCACCCACACACATATGAAGCCTCTTTTTAAGTTTTTTGGGTTCAGACCTCAAAATTTTATTTTTTACTATAGGTAAGCAGTTGAGAAAGTAATCAAAATGCTGAATGAATACCAGCAGATACTTGAGGGATTAAAATACCTACCTCTGGCATTGTCATTGCCCTATAGAATTCTTCACCAGTACACTGGAATTTTTCAGAGATTCTTAAAGTTGTGGTACTAATTTTACAGCCTTTTATATCCTGCTTATCAGTATGATTCATATGCACCTAAAAGACAAAAGTAACATTTTCCTTATCATCCTTTATATTTATAAGCATACACCATAATGATTTTATGTGCTCATTTCTTTATACTACCTTTTGCCAACATTAGGTGAAACTTTCTGCTTACCTTGTTATGAAATCCTACTGATAGGTTAGCTATATCACCTTTCCCTGTTTTACTAGTTTCATCTTTTCGTGGTAGTATCATACCCTTAGAGAATTCTGGAAAAGAAATTAATAGCTCATTAGTTGATCAATGAAATAAAATTTGAATGCAGGAATTTAACTTAATCATCTATGGGCTCTCTACCATTTATGCTGGACGGTGACAGATTAAAAATGGGAAAGTACGTGGAAAATAGCAAAAGCTATACTCAGAAATCTGAAACTTTCTACAGTACTTTTCCCTTACACTGCACAAAAAAATGAAGTCAACAGATACACCTGAGACTCTAGTGACAGGCAGTCAGTCATACAGTTATGCTTGTTTGTGGCTTGCAATGGGATATGAGTGAACAGCAGTTTCAGTGAAGCCATTAATTTGTTGTGTTTCTGTTTTACGCTTATAAATTTGCAAGTTTTAAAACTGCTAATTAATCTACAAGTATCATCAGGAGAGCCCGTATTTTTATGTAATTACATATTCTAGAGGGCATATAGATAGAATTGGATGAGATTGTTGAGGGACATTGGAAGAAACGGACTGGTGTTTTAATGTTCAGATGCAAGAGCAAGTTATATATTTTTTATCCTGCACGGCGTCACAATAAGAAGAGGAAGAAACAGAGAAAGTTATGAAACTTGGCTTTTGGAATAGTAAAGGAATATGTAGAGGTTATGTGCAAGCTTTTTGAAGGAAGTTTCAAATACTTGCTAGCCTTAGTGAAACTTGGTTAGAGAACAAGTGTATTAAGGCAAATGAATATGATTTTACTGGAAAATGTGGTCTAAGGAAGAATATGAAAGGTTGACTCTCTGGAGGCTTAGATTTGCTGTTGAGTGATAATTTGTAAAGAACGTGAAAAAAAGATAATTGGAAATTGTAAGGTTATGTGGGTGATAATACAAGAGTAGGATTTATATGTTGGTTATTATATAACCTGCTTGTGAATTCCCAGTTTTAAAACCTCGACCTTTTTCAACAAATATAATACAAATTATTCAATTTAAAGACAGAATTCTCCCTGATGGAACTTATGCTATCAGAAGATTTCAATGAAAGAGGAGATTTGGATATTAGAAAATTAGATTTGTGGAAAGATAAGGTAGTGATGGAGTGAAAAAAATATGGAATAGGGGTAGCAAAGTAAGTAAGTTTTATTCACCGTAGGAATATACAATATTCATGGCTTTGTCAAATTTGTACCCATAAGAATAATACAATTATGAATAATACAATAGTAGTTAAATAATACAATAGTGATTAAAGTATGCAGCAGTAATTAACAAAATAATAATACAAATAGTAATTAAGAATAATGCAACTTAGGTCACATAATTTTTAATGTTTTACATTTTTAAGAACTAGACTTAAGAGACATTATAACTTTTACCAAAAAATCAATATTTACTTCATTATTTAATTTTAATTCTTAAAAACTCATCTGTTGTCTGTGGCATTATTTTTAATAGGATATTTTTTACAGCTTTTCTGAAATTTTTATAATTTAGATTTTTTTGCTTTGCTGGGAGTTTATTATATAGAATGATTCCTTTGAGAGATGAAATCCAGACTCAGAGTGAGGCGATGATTTAAATGTGTATTTTTACTGTTCCTTGTCTTGTATGTGTGACAATCTGAATTAGTTGTAAATTGCTTAGGGACACTAATGAGGAGGAATTAAAATTGATCAGTTTTATGAGAACATTGGTTTTGGAATGCTTAATTCGTTGTTGGGGGAGAAGATGTCACCAGTGAATTACCTTACAAGTATTTGGGATCATGGCAGTGTTGATTAGGTGTTATGTAGTGACAGTATGTTAAACACAAAGTATATAAGTTTCAATTTACAAAATGTTTGAAATGAGTGTTCTGGCACAGTGATGAAACTTTAGAGAGAGAACCAGATGAGGTGCATGACACTAGTAATAAGTTTATTACAATGGGTTCCTCAAATCAATTGGCTGCCTACACAACTAGCAGTTTTCTCCAAAAATTAATCACTTGCAGCAGCTCACCAATGTCACACGTCTGCTTATATTGCATTCAAGACTTCAATATTGGTTTGCATACTGTGCAGTACACTTCATATAACAGTCTTTTGTGGAGCGAGAAATAATACAGCATTATTCAACGGTTTGAAGTATGTAAAAAGAATACATATATGCAATGAGAAAGTTTACTTCCTTCAACATTTCTGCTTACTATTCAGTATTTTATAAGGTGAGTGTTTATTTTAAGTTTACTTTAGACCAACTGCTACACAACAATTTCAAATTAGTATTAAAGTGAGGTTATATTTACAGTCCAATTAGATGCAACGGTATCCGGGGTTACTGGCTGTGGTCTAATAGGTAAAACTAAAGTACCTGACATTTAGCCCATCTACCCATCTGTGCATCGGGCATCCTCAGAGGACTCATGGCTACGAAACAAGAGTGACTCTGGCATACACACCTTATATATAGTTGGGAGACCGCCTACTTCCCTCCTTCTCTCCTATTGGCTGTGCATCTACCAATCACAAACCGGCTACTAGGGCTGTGTCTTGGTTTGTCCGGTTCGTGTAAACAATTTCGCCCTTGTGTTTCTCAACATGGGAAATTAATTTTGACGTCACTGTTACTAAATTCCTCCAAACACATATGGGAAATCAAGTTATGTGCATTCGTGGTGCTTCTTCCTTCTTGTTAAAATTATGAATGTGTTTGACAATTTCAATACCTTTTTGATAAAGTCTAGCATGATGCTGAGCTGTGCTGTCGAGAACCTCTGTTTCATTGAACTTGATACAATGTTCCATCTGAAGGACGTGTTCAGCAACAGCAGATTTTTCAGTTCGTCCTAGTCGGCAGTTACTTAGATGTTCCTTAATATGGGTGCATATTGTCACGAAGCTGCTATCTACGACAGCGCGGCTTGTTTACATAAACAGTCGGCAAATAAACAGACAGTTAGTGTATCACAGAGATAAAGGACTTGCCGGCCCAGATAGGGTTTCACGCTTCTGGAAGGTGATAGAATATTCGGATTATGTCATTAGATGCCTTGTTTATTCTAGAAACACCTAGTGATTGTACAGAACAGTCTTGAATTATGAATGAGGTATTTAAGGAAGTGACGAGTTGTGAAACAAGAGTGAGTAAGCAGAGAACAGCTGAGAGTGTTGTAAACAGTGGAAGTTGAGTAAGCAGTTTGTTATTGTCATCGACCTTGGTAGACTGTATACGTAACGTAATGTTGCTGTAATCTCTGTAGTCTCTATGGAAATAAAGAGCATTTAGAATTTCGGCAAATTGGACTTCTAATTCTACGAACCCACAAAGTCACAATATGCTACACTTAGTAGTGCCAGTACCTATGTACACTTAATTCTCTATTGCATAAAGTGTACACATAGTACTTATGCATTATGTGTTTATGCACCAGGGTTTTCTTCATAAATAACAATTGTATCAAACAGATAGGCATGCAAAAATATTTCATTACTAATAATAGTATTTATAAAAGTTATTTCCTTGTACTAACTTTGAATCAAACTGAATTATCTGCCATTGTTTTTATTTGGGTCAGGGTTAAGTCCCATGAAAGGCAGATTAAGTGAGCTTCCATTATAGTTGGACTGAAAAGGCTATGATTAGACATGATAAAGGGAATAAGAAAGTTAATCATTACTGGTTGAATGAGGAATGAGAGCTTTGTTAAGGGAAAAATCTAAATTGATATGGTACAATGAAGGTACAAACCAACAAGCTATTAAATGCTGTATTCAAATAAGAATCTCATCTTCACTTTGCCATAAATTGTTTGCTTAGCTTTGGAGATTCTATTTTAAATGGGTTCATATACTTTCAATGAGGGATTTTTTTATGCTTTTATTGACAAAAGAGACATTTATGAACATACATTTAATATGGATCAGATATTTGAACTTAAGGATTCATTATGGACTCAGTAATAGCCTAGAAGTTTCTAAATGATGAACATAACCATATGTTATCTTTAAGTGGGAAAGATATGTTAATAGTTATGGATTAGATTTAAGATGATACATTATTAATAAAATTTTAATAACAAACCAGTTTTTATTTGACTTCTCCTAATCATTTTGTATGAAGGATTCTGAAAATTAATGCTTACATGCGTTAATCTTTAGGCAAAGTACACAAATGTATTCCTGTGATATAGCTGTACATAGACTCAAAGAAAATGGCTATACTTAAGTCTTTAAACAATTCCTTTCTGTTAAGCTCAATAAATTCTATTAATGTCAATTTAGAAATAATTTTAATCACCAAAAGTAACAAATCTTTTAACAACTGAACATTTTTATCTTGGAAATACATATTCTCCTTGCAAATGAATAAATGAAAGATTGAAGTGCAAAACATTAAAAAAGTAGCTTGAGAGATTACCTTCCCTAAGTGCATGAACATATTTTCCTAGTTCTGCTCTTATTGTTTGTGCTCCTTCTTTCAAAATAAATTCTTTTAATTTATCAGCCTCTGGATTGGAGTTCTTAAGTGACACGGTGACCTGCAGATAAGTACAAAGCAGAATTAAGTTTTATGAACTAAAATATGTTAAACATACTTTTTAAAACCATTTTCACACCCGCAAGTTACTTGCATTGTCCTCCATATACACAGTTGAAGACATGTTTTACAACAACATTTTTAAAGCCTTTGGGAAGGGAGAAAAAAAAAAAAGAAAGTAAAAAAGGGGGGCAGGGAAAGGATATTTAGCAGTCATGCAATTTCTTTGCAGATGGTGACAATACTTCTGTTTGAGAGGTTTGCTAATTCCTGTCATGCACTAGAAATTGTTATCAGAAGCTATATAAGCAATTGTATGGCATCTCTTACTGTAAATCTCCTATTTTTAAGGTATTAAAATTTTATTTCAAAATAATTTGCATGTTTAAAAATACAACCTAGCTCACTATTTAACAAATTTCTTCTAAATCTGGAAACTAACCCTGGTAAATGTAGTTTCTTTTAGCACTTTTATACAGTATGCATTTGTTGAGTACCAACTACTCATTACCTTCCTATGTAAAAACAGTATTTTTCACTCTGGCATAAAGATATATACAAGGTAGTAGGGTATGAGTACACAGACTTCCATGGCAACTTCCTGACGTTAAGCTGAAACATAGTTGCATACCATTTTTCTTTATAGTGCATGGTTGCATAAATAAAAAAATAAAACTGTTAGTGCAGAGGTGGGAAGGAAAGCAATATATGTGGGATTTACCCTACCTCTCTTACCACTAATCTCTAGATCCAGTCTGTCAGAACCAACTATAGTGGTTATAGTTGCATGGCATCTTTTATGTGCAGTGGTGCCTTGCATGTGCAACATGAGCAAATGATGAATGTTTGATCAGAGCTGGGAGAAAATATGTATGTAGTTAATGCTCAGGTATTTAGCAACAAAACCATTCTCTTTCTTGCCTACCAATGTTTTGAGGTCAAGTCTAGTTTTTAAGTTGTTTAGAGATAGATGTTCCATATTCATTTCCTCCTTCTTGTGGCATAACAGACAATTTGGAGATAACAATCTAATGACCTATGGCAGCAGTATTCCTTTATGCTTAATAAAGATTGAGAAAGGATGTAGCAATCGCCATATCATAAAAAAAATGGGGTCCTTAATAAAAAACAATAGCTATTAGCAAAAATGAAAATGAACCTAATGTAAAATATTCTTGAGTAATAGTCCCCCATTCGTGTATCTGGGTGGGGACTGCTTTGGAGGAACAAATATTTTTTTTGTTCTTCATGATCATAAAGCTGTGTCTGATATGTCCTACTAATAATGAATACCTTATGAGCTTCTCCCTCAGAAGACATTCACTGCAACTTATGCTGAAGCCTTAAACGAATACAAATTGTCAGGTGAGGCTTGCGAGGAAGTTTTAGAAGAGTTAAAAAGAAAAACATGCCGGCAAGCGTAACTCAGCTTTATCTCACAAAATGCAACAAGTGTCTAGCTATGGAATTGCACACTGTATTGCTGAAACATTGAAACAGTTTTGTGATGGAAAACATATTTGTGTATCACGGTGGAAGAGCTTTACCCAACATTAATAGGAGGTTTTGAAGCTATCTGTCTGTCACAAGGTACTATTACTAATAGAATTGTTGACTTGTCAAAATTAGGATCAACAGTTAATAGAAAAATTAAACAAACTTGTACATTTTTCCCTAACCATAGACGAAATCATTGAAAAACATACATCACAACTTGCTGGGTTTGTTAGAGGTATGGATGCAGAATTATCTGTGATTGAGAAGTTTCTGGACATTTCTCCAATGAAAGATCATACTTGTGGTGAAGATGTTTTTGAAGCAATGTTGAAAATAGCATTAAAGTTTGGGTTTCAATAAGGAGAAGTTGATCCGCATAACTGCAGTTGGGCCTCCAGCAATGGTGGGAACTCAAATAGGTGTAACAGATGGACTCCAAATATTCTTTTCCCAAAATGCCTTTTCCTCTCATAGCTTTATAGCCATTTATTGCATCATTCATGAGAAGCACTTTATGTGAAATAAGCTACTTTGAATTTAGTTATGTCTTTCTTTATTAAAACTAAATCAAATCAAAGCTCATGCATTACAACACAGCCAGTTTAAAACATTTTTGACAATCTGAGACTCTGAATATTTGGAATTACCATACTACTGTCAGGTAAGATGACTAAGCAGAGGCTTAATGTTGCAAGTAATCTTGGAGCTGTGGAAAGAAATTCACATTTTCCAATCATCTAAAGTGATTGCAGTTCTGAAACATGACATTTTTCATTTGTAATTTGGCTTTTCTAAGTGATTTAACTTCTCTTCTCAACAAACTTAACTTAGTCTACAAGGTAAACACAACATATTTATTAAAGTTAACAGTAAACAGATTGTGCGAGGACATTTATGGAAAAATTAAAAATGTGGCACAGCCAAATAGAACAGAACAAACTATTAACATAAGAAATTTCTTCCGGGCTTTGGAGCCGTGGTCTGATGGAGTTAAGCTGTCCATATGTTTCGTCCAACCCTGCGGTGAACATCATCAGTGGCGTGGTTTCAGTCTTCTAGGTGAAGGTTCAGAAACAACTGAGACGCTCGCTAGAGGTGTCGTATTTATATTCTGGTTGGACGTACTTGATTCGTTCGGCTGGAGCAGGGGGTGTGTCCTCGGTGGGTAGGGTTTCCCTGTACTGATAACTAATTGGTTCGCGTGATTTTTCTGCCTTAGGTTTTGTTTTAGCCGTTCCAGTATTGGATGCCAGATGTTCAGTTTAAGAGCCTCTCCCTTTCTGTTGAAATTATTGGGGTGTTTGTAGATCAGATCACGGCTCCAAAGCCCGGAAGAAATTTCTTATGTTAATTCTGACTCCGGCCGTGAAAGCTTCCGAACACTCAGAACAAACTATACCATTTTTCACTATTAAAATTGATTATGAAGGATTTATTGCATAATATGAAACAAAAATAAATTATGTGTGATTGGAGGAATTTAATAACAGTGACGTCAAAATTAACTAAAAAAACTATTTGTAGTCGGTTTTTTGACCTTACCACTTACATTTTTGTATTATTCAAGGACTAGTTTCAGAAGCCGTCACATCCATTTTCAACCTCTATCAACCCTTTGACATTTATGTTTGAATACAGTATAAAGTGAGACAGAGGTTGAAAATGGACATGACAGGTTTGAAACTAGTCCCTCAATAATATAAAAATGTAAGTGATAAAGTGTCAAAAAACCGACTACTAATAGTTTTTTCAATTAAAAATATATTACTATATTAGTCATTGGAAGTGATCTGAGTGACATCTGTAGATGTCAATAGTATTTTGGATGAACATCTTCAGTGTGTTCTATGCTAAGTTCATCTAGTTTGTAGCAGGACATTGAAAAACTAATATTTAAAAAGAAACCAGCAAGGACTTCAAGTGTGTAAATTAAGGGAGTATCATATCTATGCCACTATCTAACAGTGTATCTTACATTATTACCAATTTCAGTGGATTTTCAGTAAACTGTGTTGTTTAGTTTTGAGAATATAGTATAGGAACTATTTAAATGTCTTGAGCAGCATAAGAGAAATAATTAGCTTTTCATAACTATAGGATAAAGCAAAGGTAATAAACACGTAATTCTACAGAGCTCTATTGCCAGCTTAAAGCTTAACTAAGGTTAGACAACAGAGGAGAGGGTTGTTTTACATACAATGCCAACATGAGCTGTCTAGCATTATCTTTAGGTCCTTCACTCATATTCTCTAGTGTCATTACTTCTCTTTGTGCTTTCCTGGTGAAACCTTGCATTCAAAAGTAAGCATTTGATTATGTCACATAGGATGTGTTATCCAAAACTCCAAGGACTGCCATGTGGCACATGACACTTGTTTGTTTACCTATCAGATACAGGGAAAAAGGAAGGAGTGATTATAGGGTAAAGCATTTTGCACTTTGGGTGCTCATCTTCACGGCCCTATGCATCCAATGTATTTAGAACTATGGCAGTTAATTTTCATCAATTAACTAAAATAATAAGAGTTAAATGATGAAGCCTGGACTCAAGTACTTACGATAGTAACAGTGTATCTCGAATGCAAGAGCCTCTAGTCATTTACCGGGGAAATATGAGTCAAATGGAGAACTTAATGTCATGACGGCAAGTTAGCCATGGTAGCTTAATGGGTAAGAGCAACTGGATGGAAACCAGGAAATCCGTGGTTCAAATCCCAGCCGTGGCATTGAATTTTTCATGTTGACTCTATCTAGACAACATTGATGTTGCAGTTATTAACCATTAACAGATTTCCTGTTTAGCAAATATGTGGCTTTGTTTAATTTTCTGAATGAGGAATTTCGTAATTCATAGTTGAATTTGTTATCCTTAATCAACTTAGGTGTAGCTTTTAGTTTAGGTCTTGTGAATAGGACTTGAACAGCTTAAAACAAAAACACCCCACCCCTCGCTATTGGCAGTAGATAATAAACACACAGGCACATGGTGAACCAGCGTTCAAGCACTGGTTTAGTTTACCCATTTCAGGTGTGAATGCATGCCTGGCCACAAACCAAAACAAAAACATTCTATTCTGAAATCCTACTCTGTTGCCATACTATGCAAATAATGTATTCTGTAATGTTCAATTATCTCCTTTATTTTTCAAGATAGATGAAGTTGTTATGGGTCTTTACTATCTGTCATATTTGGATCTTCCAGCTTGCAAAATCTGCACACTCATACCTCTAACATCCTGTATAAGTACCCTTCAAAATTAAAAAAAAAAAATGGACTTTCTCTAAAGGTACATTTAATTAACCACTACTTCTACTCCAAGATTTTTCTAGTCAATGAGTATAAATAATCTGCCTACTGACATTGTATTTCTTAGAATTCACATGCAGTATCTTTGCTGTATGTTGTCATTGTTAATATTTTGTGTTTCATTTTGACGTGTCTATCACTGACTGTACTTCTTTGTACCAAACAATTATTTGGATTAATAAAGTACTTACCTATCATTGCTTTAGAGTATATTTTTCTATTTTAGTTATTAAATAGCTAATGTTTTCTTGATTCCTCTAAGACTGAACTTCTGTGATTTCCACAAAATTTTGCAAGAATTGTATTTTTTTTAATCATTAAATGTAACCTATAATTATGTATTACTGACTTACTTTATTTGCAATTATATTACTTCTGTTCTTTCCACTGACATATCCCATTATCATGTACAATGATCAGAGAATAAATAAATACAAATGCAAAAACACATTAGAATAGATACAAAAGTAAACACATGTGCTACTTTATGACAACTTTTGAAAGTCTTAATGAAGAAGATAACACAAATTATAGATCACATATATACAAATATAACAATTTGTAACTTAAAACTTCACTTATCTTAAAAGAAATGAATTTTCTTATAAAATGACTGAGATCGCGATTTCATGTAATAGTAATAATAATAATAATAATAATAATAATAATAATAATAATAATAATAATAATAATAATAATAATAATAATAATAATAATAATAAATAATAATATTTATTTAGCCTATAGACATGGAACATGCTTCAGGCATCGTCCAGTTAAGAATAATTACAAGAATAGTCAATTACAAGTATAGTCACAATAAGTTTCCAAAAGAAAAATACATTGTGGTTTCGTAATTTTAAATGCTACATTTTCAATATTATCTACAATATTTACAATTCATCTATTCTATATAAACATTTATTTAGAAGATACCTTTTTAGCTCCCTTTTGAAATTATCTCCATGTTTTCCTTTTAAGGTACTTGGTAATCTATTGTATAACTTCGCACACTCAAGAGTGGGTCGTGTTCAGTTGTACTCTTATTTATGCTGGTCTGATATATGTTGTTCTTGCCACGTGTGTTGTGGTCATAATGTTGTTATATGCAAATTCTTATTAGTAATATATAGTATAACCTTATATACATATGAGATAACAGTAAATAGCTTATTGTCTACTAAAGTATTACGACAAAGTTTTATACCCTAAACCATACACTGCTCTTATACATTTCTTCTATAATACCAACAATCTATTTAAATTATGTACACTAGTGCTTCCCATACTTCAATGCCATATTGTAAGTAAGGATATATTACACCAAAATATGTCATTTTCAATGTAGTCATATCTAAATATTTTGAGAGGCTCCTCAATAGATATAAACCTGTACTTACTCTTTTATACACATAGTCTATATGTGGACTAAATGAGAGGCTTTTGTCCAAAATTATACCTAGGAAATTAATTTCTTATACTAGTTCAATGATACTGTTCCGTACTTTTACCACAAAAGGCCTTTCTGAATTCGATCTTCCATACTGAAAATGCAATAATTTTGTTTTATCTATATTCACTTTTAAATTATTATGTTCCAGATATTTAAGTAGGCCATTAAAAGTATCTATAATAGAATTCTCCAAGAGATTCATGGTTTTGTGCCAGTACAGTAAAGTAGTATCATCAGCATAGGACACATTTTTGCAGTTTTCATAGTTTTTGAAGTTTTGATAAAACTTTTACATATCTTCAGCCAGAAACAACAAAGCTGTCGCCATCGTTACGAACGCTAGATGTTGATGTTCTTGTTAGTACTACCAAAATCTGAAAATAAAACAAATTTAAAAACAGAATTGACTGCCGGTATTTCAAAATTCATTACACAATGTTTGTTTTTTAAAATAAATATTTTTTCCCAAACCATTATCTATTGGACCATTTAATTGTTTTAATAATTTAACTTCTGGATTTATTTTAATGACCAAAAATGATCTGCTACGGCCGATTTATCAGTCTGTTTATACTTAATGTTATGAAAATGTTCTTCCATTCTAGTTTCTAAATTACGTTTTGTCTTTCCAATATAAACTTTATCACAATTGAAACAATTAAACTGATAAATACCAGATTTTTTATAATTAGGGATTTAATCTTATTTTAGAGAAATGCAATAAATTGTTTTAATACTATATCTATTTTGAGGAACTAAAGTTATACCAAACTCTTTAAAACTATTTTGAAAATGTTTATTAACCCGAGGATGGGTCTTTTAAATAGTCTTTTATTTTTCTAAGGGTAGAAATATCATTAAGTTTTCTGATATATAAATTGATTCAATTTTTTTATTTATAAAGTCTTTATTAAAACCATTACTTAAAGTAGTATTAATAATATGTTTATATTCTTTATTAAATTCATCCTTATTCAGGGGTATATTTATTAATCTATAAATAAAACTATTGAAAACAGCAAATTTATGTGAAAAAGAGTTAAAACTTCTATTTTTTATGTGATTATCAAAATGCGTAAACTTTCTATCAATAACAAAGTTTAATTTATTATTATTTCTTATTATCTTTAGATCCAGAAAAGGAAGAAATCCATTAATTTCATTTCTAATGTAAATTTTATAGCTTTATTTTGCAAATTTATTAATTTTAAAGCATTCCCTTTAATTTGTAAAGTATGATATACATATGATATTTTTGCATTTGTTCCTGATAAACTCCTAAACGATGCTTTCAAATTATTAACTTTTCAAGATAAAGCTATAAAATTTACATCAGAAACTGAAATTAATGGATTTCTTCCTTTTCTAGATCTAATGATAATAATACATAATAATAAATTAAACTTTGGTATTTATAGGAAGTCATATTGATAATTACATAAAAAATAAGTTTTAACCCTTTTTCACATAAATTTGCTGTTTTCAATAGTTTGATATACAGATTAATAAATATACCCCTGAATAAAGATGAATTTAATAAAGAATATAGAATATTATTAATACTGCTTTAATTAATGATTTTAACAAAGACTTTATACATAAAAAAATTGAAAAATTCAAATATCAGAAAACTTAATGATATTTCTACACTTAGAAAAATAAAAGAAGATTTTATTTAAAAACATTTATTTACCATCCTTGGGTTAATAAACATTTTCAATTTTTTTTAAAGAGTTTGGTATAAGTTTAGTTCCTCAAAATAAAAAAAAAAAAATTATTACATTTCTATAAAAAATCTGGCATTAATCAGTTTAATTGTTTCAATTGTGATAAAGTTTATATTGGAAAGACAAAAGGTAATTTAGAAACTAGAATGAAAGAACATTTTCGTAACAGTAGTAGATCACTTTTGGTTATTTAACCATGAAATAAATCCAGAAGTTAAATTATTAAAACAATTAAATGGTCCGATGGATTTAATGGTTTGAAAAAAAATATTTATTTTAAAAAACAAACATAGCGTAATGAATTTTGAAATACCGGCAGTTGATTCTGTTTTTAAATTTGTTTTATTTTCAGATTTTGGTAGTACTAACAAGAACATATCAACATCTAGCGTTCGTAACGATGGCAACAGCTTTGTTGTTTCCGGCTGAAGATATGTAAAAGTTTTACATGAAATCGCGATCCCGGACAATTTATAAGAAAATTATCATCATTTCTTATAAGAGAAGTTATATATATAGTTTTGTTACATTTGTATATATTTGTTTGCTTCAGTGTTAACAGCTTTATATTTTACGTATTTATAGATCACTTGTTTCTAGAAATATCATGGCAAAGGATCTTTGAAGAACAAAAGCCATTTGAAACTGTTGAAATTTTTAATTAAAACCATTAAGCAAACAATACTCAGAAATATACCCTGAATCTACACACGTTTGAGAAGTCTTAAAAAGATACTGTGGAAAGTAGAAAGCAATCTGGAGGAAGAATAGAAAGGTAAGCAAACTAACAATGTATTGATAGCTATGTTCTCTATTGGGTAACTGGACACTTATATAATATTTTTCTCTAGGTAAGAAAATAAAGTAGTCAACTTACATCTACTTCTGAAACATCATTTTCTTCACTTAGATTTGGGATGTTTATTGTGCCTTCTTCATACTTTTCACCACCTTTTAACTTTCCTTTCCACTTTAAAGTTAGATCCCATTCATAAAAGAAGATGAGCTTCCCTTTCCTGTTATTTGCCACAGCCTCACCTTCACATTTTTCTACCTCCGTGATTTTGCATTTTGCTAAAATGGGAGAGAAAAGAAAGGCGTGTACATTCTCTGAACTAAATCAAAATATATTAAATTACATATTTTCCATTTATGGTCACTGTATCGACTTAAGTATTAAAATAGAATAACAAAGACATAGGAAAGAAATCTTGAGAAAATGGAAAAAAGTTGTGCTAAATTAACCTTGAATTATGCTTGAATAAAGTCAGAATGTTATTTTGTATTCATATAATTTATAAACTACATACATAACATAATTTCAAAGCAATTTGCTGTTCTATAAAAATCAAAGTTCAACAGCAGAGCTGGCCATTACAGTTAATGTAGAATCACATTATAAATCAATCTGTGATGAAGTGTATTACAACTTTTTCATAGCTCAGGCTGTTTAATATTTATAAAACAGCATTTATTTAATTAATTCTACTTTTTATTTGAATACAAAATTACATTTATTCTAAGGAAGATTTATGCACGATAGGAATATACAATATTCATGGCTTTGTCAAAGTTAATAATTAATTATTCTAATCAATAATAATTATATGTAAGAAAAAAACTTTGTGCAATGCCAATAAAAGAATTTGAATTTTGGAACAAGACTTAATTTGTTGTATTGCTTATCTATTATTATGTTTGTTTATTAGGATTGTTCAAGAAACACTTATCTTTTATATAAATAAAAATGAAATGCTGTTTGTTGGTAAGCACCTCACTTTAGAATGATTGTATCAATTTGGCTGTTTTCTGTTTTAAAATGTTTGTAATTAGGTTTTTATGGAAAAATTTTCCAGAATTAAATCCAGGAAATACTGAACATATTTTTTATAGGATTTTTATACGAACTTCCAATCTAACTCACAATTCAAATGATATGCATAAGTCATTTTGTTTTGTTTATGGTCATGAAACAATCAGGGGGGAAAAAAGATCTGGAAAATAGAGAATATTATCCAACATCTAGAGGATGTTACTTTACTATTACCTAAAGGAAACAACAAGAACATATCATCATCTACAATTTGGATTAGACAGTATTTGTCTGTTCCGAAACCAAGCAATTCACAGCTGATCTTCCACCTCTTTCTAGGTCATCCGATAACATTATTGCAGTAAATTTTGATGCTGACATTTAAATGAAAATTTCCTCAATTTTGATTGGTTGTCACTCTTATGAAACATTACTTGTTTAATTTCTTTTTGTTTTGTTTGTTATGCTATCAAGATATAAATAAACTGAATTGAAACTCTGTTATGACATCCCACTGATTCAAATTTCTTTAGTTTTTTTTTCTTTAGTTGATCTTTAGTAATCTTTAGTTGTTTATTAATGAATGTGGATTATGTTTTTTAGCTTATCATGATTGATTCATGAAATGAATTAAGTTAAATAGGTTTATCTTAAATTTATGTTAGAAATACAGCAAGTTTTAAAGTGACAATTATACATAACAAAAAAAATCAATTATTCTCTTTTATTGTATTATAATTTTTCAATAATCAAATTAAATTTGTAAAATATCACAATGCAATGCCTCTAATAAGACAGAGCAGTATGGTTTACTTGAAATTCTGACATTAATTATAACTTAAATTTTTTAACAAAACCTAATACTTTCAAGTTGAACACATTACAGGCATATCATACATTTCAAGCATTTCAAGAGACTACTGCTGATAGAAATCATCTCACATGTAAAATTTTCAACTGGCATTGAACTACTCCTAAAATTTAATATTAATGTCCATAATTGTTAATAGATATAATGATCACTCAGAAATACATACAAATTCACAAAACAATTACAAAAAAATTAATTGGAACTTGAACAGCTCTTCTGTTGGGCCAGCTAGTTCATAATAAATGCCTAACCACTATATATTTTGTATTAAAGGCAATGATAATGCTGAAAAATGAGGAGTTTTAACACATACCACACCCTGCCAGATTAATCATTTGTCTTTTCATGTAGAAGTATCAGTTAAGAATCCCCTTTCACTTGGATTGCACATGCTATGCTATTATAATACTGTTCTCAAACTTTCTCAGGGCTAAAGTAACAATGATTTTCAATTTTTTGCTTTTGTCATTTTTCAAACATAATTGCAGTTACTGTATCAGAATTCTGTAGCAAGATTTAGGTTTTTTTCCCTTCAAATATTGTTTAGAAATGATTATTTATAACATGACAAAAACCATATCTAAATATCAATAGTCCTGTGTAAGGAGTCAGTGAGTCTGTGGGGTTTAAGAGCCATAAACCTGAGAGAAGGGGAAAGAGAAGATCTATGTGCATGGGCTGCACTAGCAATTGGCAAGTATTTTAAGGAGCTACCCTGGATAAACATAGATGGAAATAGATAAGTGCGGTTAACTGTAGGGATCAATACTCAATTATTTTGGGAGCCACGAGCAATGATGCATATGAAGTAATGATAGTGATAATGTGAATGTTCTCAGTTTAACAGTTGACAGTAAACTAACATGGAATGAACATATTAATAAAATTGAAAAGAAATTATCATCAGCCCTTTTTGTTATACGTAATATATAAAAATTTGTATCAGCTGAAACTGCCAAGAGAGTCTATTTCACTTTCATTCATTCAATTATTACATATGGCATAGAGCTGTGGGGATCAACATCTAAAGTCAATTAAATTTAAAGGTAGTCGATTAATAACACTAAACAACACTTACTTTTAAACTTTTCCGGAACATGTTTCAGAGACTTTGCCTCTATCCTCAGCCGGCTCTCGACTGGTTCTCATTGGTGTCCGGCTGAGGATAGAGAATTGGTGTCGATGGCCGGCTGAGGATAGAGGCAAAGTCTCTGAAACATGTTCCGGAAAAATTTAAAAGTGTTGTTTAGTGTCATTAATCGACTCCCTTTAAATTTAATTTATCATAACACTGTTTGCATCTAAAACCTATCTCAAAAAAATCTTTACATTACAAAAACAAGCCATTAGATACATAGCCAATCTGCCAATGTATAGTCCTTGTAAGGAAGCATTCAAAACTCTTTCAATACTAACCATTCCCAGTATCTTTATATTAAAATCCGTATTGTATATACGAAATAGGTCTTTGTCTCAATATTCAGCTATTCATAACTACAACACTAGAGGAAAACAGAACTTGATAACTCAATCACATGGATTAAAATTATATGAAAGAAAGATTGATTATATTGGCAGTAAATCATTCAGTAAATTACCAATAAATTTTAGAAATATTACTCCATTACTTAAGTTTAAACATATACTAACTAATTTTCTTAAATCAAAAGCTTACTTTGACGTGGAAGAATTTCTGAATGATAATGATATTGTAATTGACCTACAGTAATTTTTTATCAATGCATTTGTATTACAATCATTTTTATGTATTATTTTAGCACTTTAACTGTTATTACTTGTAATTGTATTGACTGTCTATTTTTAACTGGACTATGATCTTAAACAAGTTTTCAATTGTGTATACTATTGTACTTGTTATAAATTGAATTGAAAAAAAAAAAGACATCTTGCCCATAAAAATTTCTCTTAAAGCTTGTAAAAATGTAATATACAAAAGGAAACGTTAACCAAATTATAAATATTGCTTATTATGTAGAACAAAATCGCAACAATGTACACTTTCATTTTATGAAATGATTCGAGATAAATACTGCTTAAATGCTTTAGTATTGCATTCTAATTAAAGTATTGTTAAATTAGCTAAATTTAATGCTATGGTAACTGCAATAAATATTCTTAAAAGGAATACTTTTCTCTGTATCTGTAAATCATGCATTGCTAGTCAAATTCTTTTAAAATCTTCAGAATCCTTCAAATTCCGTTTAAAATATTAAAATTATTTAATTTAACATTTTAAAATATTAGAAAGTTAACACTACATTTATATATGAATGTCCCAAAATTACACTGATAAAATTAACTAGACCAGTTAATGTCATTACTGTGTCCCATGCAGTTTGTTTAAACATGCACATCATATTACTATATGTATCTTAAAAGAGAACCAAGAAATAAAGCAAAGCTGCTTTGGTTTGTTCAGCCTATGTTTACTTTTGAGCTAATTGTGTTTCTATATTATGCATCATTATTTTCAGGAACGCATGCAGCATAGTTTATTTACAACTTAGAATGGTACACATGGAAAGATATGAGTGAGATGCTGTTGGTGTAAGGAAAAGTGGTTCTGGTCATGTGGCTATAAGGCTTTACTAAGAACATTTCCAAAACCTGTTTTTTCCGTCACAGTGCATTTGCTAGCACTGAACATAACTGTGTGAAAGAGGCTCATTTTTTTTTGTTTTGCAATTTAGGTCCTCCAATGTTAAGTCATATCGGACGATGAATGAAATGGCTGAAATTATGATCAAATGAGTCAGGGGTACATGGAGATTACAGTTATCTGACATTCATCTATCAGGATAAGGGAAAACCCCGAAAAAAACCTTATCCAGGTAACTCACCCTGACCAAGATTCGAACTCAGGACCGCTTAAATGTGAGTCAGACACGCTACCATCTACACTACCGAGGCGGGCAAGAAGATCATTGGATAGATAAGCAGCAGGACGGTGCCGCTCTGAACAAACTCCTGAGAGCAAGGAAGATGTACTGTGTTATGAGACAGATGTTTAATTTCAACCCCAAAATATTGTTATTAATTTTATATTTGATATTCTAAATTTATTTTAAAAATCTCTAGAAAGAAATCATCATAAATAGCTGGAAGTGTTTGTGAAAGTGAACAAGATTAAGTATGAAAAAGTAAAATGTGTGATATAGTGATACATGAAAAGGAGAAAATAATGTTAATTTCTTTTAATGAATACAATTATTTAAAGTTATAATTGAGTACTGGGTTGTTTAAATTAAGTTTTAAAAAGAAAGGATTATAAAAATAACCAAATATGGTATGATTGTATTGGTTATTAAGAATGGCGTGGCCAATAAGAAAATGTGGAAATTAAAATATACTTAGTGTCCAGAAGTGGTAGAGAATGGACATGTAGACACGAGATGTTAAGACGTGTTCTTACATGCTAGTAAATGTTTTCTGTTATGAGTTATTAAAAAGAGTATACATCTGTGTTAATGTAAAAGTGTTAACATTGCATTTTTTATATTTTCAAGGTAAATATGAAGTAAATGAAAATAATTATCATTATAATTATTTGTCAAACCACACCAAGTTTCTCCATCTTGATTTGAGACCACGACTGAGGAAAAAGTACAGCTACATCATGAACCCAAACTAATTTTTATCGCAACCGGGAACTTCAAATCCAATGAAGGATTATTATACAAAATAAAAGTGTTATTTTGTTACAAACGTCACCATAACATGGTGCAGAAGCCCACATTAAATCATCATACATCTCAGCCATTTATTTTGTTACAGGTATATTGAGAACCCTGCAGCTAATTATTTTATTGAGTTTGACACAATATTTACTTAGTAAAAAAATTTCTTTTCAATGCAGGGCAAAGGAACTAAGGATGGTAGTGATTAGCTCCTGAAACAAGATTTCCTTATTACATAAGTGAGTAGCTTCAAAATCAACTCAATAATTAACTAAATTAGTTAATGTACATGTTAGTGTACATCATTGTTACTAAGTCTAATATACACAATTTATTGTAAGTTATGTTTTGTTTTAAAGAATACTATTTGCATTTCATTAAAGGGTTTTAAATTTCCTCATTCAGGTTTTTACAACTTAGTGCAACTTATTAGCCGTTACAAATATACAAGTATTGAAGTGATTAAATACTCTCGGTCTAGAAACCAAGATTTTCAAGTCATTCTATTGCACAATATTTTAGTAGGAACACTTTGCCACCAGTCACAGCAATGAACTTGACTAATAAACTTGTAAGTTCTAATAAATAATAAATGTTTCGTAGGAATAGTTAAGTTTTCTAAGCACTCACAAAGATTACAAAACAATGTTACAACTAGCAAAAACAACAATAGAAAAATCAAAACTCTGGTTTAAAAGCAATGGGTTTTATATGAATGAAAGCAAAACACAGAGTATTTTATTTACCTTAAAAAATGTTGAACAAGATGAAAGTCTAAACGAAACAGTTAAACTCTTAGGTGTAGTTATAGATAAAAAACTAGCCTGGAATCCAAAATTGTCATCAGTGATATTTTTGTTAGCAAATTTAAAAAGAGTTGTTTCAGAAAAATTTGTATTAATGGCTTATTACTTGTATTTTCGAAGTGTTTTTAGATATGGGTTAGTTCTATGGGCTACCAATTCTAGAATAGTTTAAATTTTAAGAATTCAAAAAAATGTTAGAATACTGACAAATTCAAACAAAACTGAACACTGTAAACCATTATTTGTTAAATTGGGAATTCCAACGGGGGTAAATTTATATATCTATGACATATTGGTTCAGATCAAAGAGGATTTACATGATTATAAAACTAGAAATGGAATACATAAATATGAGATAAGAAATAATAATGTAATTGATATGCCATACCATAGATTGCAAAAAACATTTAACAATCACAAAGTAATTATTAAATTAATTGGAAGTCGATTAATAACACAAAACAACACTCACTTTTAAACTTTCCCGGAACATGTTTCTGAGGCCTTCCCTCTATCTTGAGCCGGACATCGACTGGTTCTCATTGGTGTAGCTGGCAATATTTTGTCATCGGTCTCCTCTGGTGGCGGTTCGAGGAACTTGCTGAACAAATCTTTCTGGGGGATGTCGAAATTGAATAATTTGTTCCTATTTTTTGAAATAAAGAGAACCAGTCGATGTCCGGCTGCAGATAGAAGGAAGGCCTCAGAAACATGTTCCGGGAAAGTTTAAAAGTGAGTGTTGTTTTCAAAAAATAGGAACAAAGTATTCAATTTCGACATCCCCCAGAAAGATTTGTTCAGCAAGTTCCTCGAACCGCCACCAGAGGAGACCGATGACAAAATATTGCCAGCTACACCAATGAGAACCAGTCCATGTCCAGCTGAAGATAGAGGGAAGGCCTCAGAAACATGTTCCGGGAAAGTTTAAAAGTGAGTGTTGTTTTGTGTTATTAATCGACTCCCAATTAATTTAATTTATACAACAACACTGTTTTCAACACTTCCATGAAAGGATTTATAATCACAAAGTAATTGGTATAAAAGTTTTCAATGCACTTCCACAAGAAATAAGGAGTTTGAATATTCTAGCATTTAAAAATAGATTGTACAAATGGCTGATAAGAAATCCGTTTTTTGTTTGCACAAGTTTTATGACCAACACAAGAGGGAATTGTAAATTGTATTCTTAAGTATTGTGTGTGTGTGTGTGTGTGTGTGTGTGTGTGCGTGTGTGTGCGTGCGTGTGCGCGCGCACTCTGTGAGTAAAGTGCTTATGTATATAATTTGTTTATATTTATATTCTGGATGACGAATTCTATTGTAATTGTTTGTAATTACCAAATGACAAATAAATAAACATTAAACATTCTTGATTAACAGCCGTTGAATCTCTTAACAGCGTCAATAACTGCATGTAAATCATAAACGACTTTGTTCAATAATTTTTTTCCCCATCAGGATTTTTTGGGTTCATTTCCACTTGCTGCAAATTGCTGCAGCATATTTTGGGCAGTGACATGATCCAGAAAACCACTGGTTCCAATATCTAGAAATAACTTTTTGAGATTAAGTTAATTGGGAGTCGATTAATAACACAAAACAACACTCACTTTTAAATTTTCCCGGAACCGGTTTCTGAGGCCTTCCCTCTATCTTCAGCCGGACATCGACCGGCTGAAGATAGAGGGAAGGCCTCAGAAACCGGTTCCGGGAAAATTTAAAAGTGAGTGTTGTTTTGTGTTATTAATCGACTCCCAATTAACTTAATTTATACAACAACACTGTTTTCAACACTTCCATGAAAGGATTTATTAACTTTTTGAGAGTTGATATAAAAAATCTGAAGACATGAGATAGCAGAGAAAATGGACATTACAATTTCTATCTTTATCACATTCTTTACTAACCTTGTACTGTATAGGATCAAGCTCTGTGTGGTTGGAAGGAATGCGATCAAGTTTACATTGAATACAAATGACAGAGAGGGGAGGGAAGTGTTAGTGGTTAGCTAGACAGCGGGTTTCAGTTTTTTCAATGAATGCATAAAACTGAACAGTGCAAATAAAAGTCAAGACCACATTAACTGGTGCTATCTGTCTAGTCCTGTAGTGACACCATGTACACTATAGTGTACATTTAACATAATTGAAAACGTCAAATATGAGAAAAACTTAAGATACAATCTTGATAGCCATTGTTATTCACTTTCATAACACAGCAGCTGTGCTAGTTCTTTCTCATCACTGTCACTGAAAATATGTGTGTTGTCACCACTTTTCTGCAAGAAAATCACTTCTCTTTCTTGGTAGAATACTACTACTACTATTACTAGGGGAATTCTGGGCTTATTTACACCCAAGGCTGCTTTGGCTTATTTCGCCCTCTTCAGCCAGCATGCTTATTTTTTTTTTTTTTTTTTTAATATGAAGAATTTATCCGTGAGGTTGTCAGTCAAATGTTCCTTGGTTATTGCAGAAGTTGTCGTAGGTGCTGCTGTATTTGCTGTTCTTCTTCTTCTTCTTCTTCTTCTTTATCTTGTTCGTATTGTGTAATGATAGTTACTAGAGGAGGGTCGCTTGGATTCTTATCTGGTGCATCTGGGTTTTCTTATAATTCCTTGCGGAGTCAATGATAAGCTGCCTGTGGGGTCGGTCCTTTGCGTTGTCCATATATTTGCTGGTATTCTTCTTTATCGTTTCTTCTATTGTTGATGTTTTTGCAATTTCGTGGATTTCACTACTCCTGGACCACAGTGGTAGTTTCATCGCTATGCGTAGGCATTTCCGTTCATATCCGGAGATTCTGTCTTTTGTGTTCTGTGGAGTGATGGGCCATAAGGCGATTGCGGCGTAGGTAAATGTTGGTCTGATAATGGTTTTATAGAGCTGCATTAGGGTGCTTGGGGATAGTCCTTCCTTCCCTATTTTAGCCAGGAGCCTCAGGCATGATGTTGCTGCTTTTGCCTCTTGAAGTTTGTTGTGGTAGTGTGTGTTGGTGGAGAGCCTTGGTAGAATATTTGGCTGGGCACTTTTATCTAAGACTCAATGTCCAAAATTATAACTAAAGAAGGTGGAATGTGTGGAATAAGAATTTCTTTCAACCATTTTGCTGGTTCATTTGAGCATAGCAATCCCCACTGGTGCTTCCTACCTTGTAGAGCAGTTTTGCTGCATTCACAAACTCCTTCTTGCCTCCAACATGTACTGTAACAAAATTAACTGACTGCCTGCACTGTAACTTTCGGACTTCAAAAACTTCATCTACTGTCAGAATCTCTTCTTGGTTATTCGACTACCTCACAAAGAAAAAAAAAAAAATTCTTGTTGCTCAAATTAT
Organism: Mantis religiosa; assembly: GCA_030765055.1. NCBI lineage: Eukaryota > Metazoa > Arthropoda > Insecta > Mantodea > Mantidae > Mantis > Mantis religiosa. The sequence goes on along the minus strand of CM060947.1, from coordinate 90,404,826 downwards.
TCTGTTTGTACAAGAGGTCCCAAGTTTGAAGCAAAGTGGGGGTGAGTTATTTGGATAAGATGTTTTCCTGAATTTTTTTTTATCCTGAAAAATGTCCTGAAAAATCTCTAAGTTTGATGGACAATGGGCTCATATGAGTATCATTTCACCCATTTCAATCATTGATATGACTTAACGTCGGAGGACGTGAATTACAAATGTGTATATTCTGCTGCCCCGTTTGTTACCTGCTTGAGTGGTAAATTTATGGAATTTGACTGGATTCCTTGTGATATTTTCTGTTAAATTCCAAATCAACTCACAAGCCTCACTATGGCCCAGAAGGTTTTATTTACGAATGGCCTCTGATATACCTTCAGCCATAATAAGTTAAGCTTGGCACTTGTAACAAAGTACTTAGGAGTGAGAGCACTGCCACTGATGCTCCTGCAAGGAATAATAACAATCTAATGTGACAATTTCTGTTTATACAAGCACTGCCACATGTCATCAGCTTATCCCGTGTAATAGATTTCCCCCATCTCGCAAACACACAGAGTTTGGTAGTGTACAGTAATTTTAGTTTCTCCCCACCACATAATGGTGGGGCATGCAGCGCCTGTCCACTAACATTCTATCCGTGTGCGGCTGGCAGTAAAACACGGAAGACTAACTTAGTAAAATTATTCACTATTAAGATTATTTAATGCGTTTGCTCATTGCTAATCTTTTTCAAAGCTAATGTTGAAAACGTTCTTCTGCCGTGAGTTAGGCATTACGCATCTTTAACAGGTTTACATTCACATGTAACTATTCCAGTGAAAAGAGGGCTATTTCTTTGCATATGTTATTTTGCAGTTCAACTAATGTTTGGGGAACTGATTTATATACCATTTTTAAAGTGCCTCATAAATAATAATCAGAGAACTTTATGCCTAGGGACCTAGGATACAGTTCTCTACACTAATTACTCTGGCCCAAACATGGCAACAACAGCATGCATGAAGTCCTCTATGGGATATACCCCTCCCCCCTTGTTGGGACATAACATGTACCACGTAACTAGTGGTCTACCGGGATACATATGAGTCAGTTGGAAGGCAACCGCACGCAGAGCGGCAGATCCGTGGTTCAAATCCTGGCTATGGCATTGAATGTTTCAGTCTGGCTCTACTCATTTAAACCCTAGCGTACACACGGCTAGTGTGGAAGAAATGATTACTTCCATAGCATTGTTATTTCTTCCTCAGTCACTTGAGTGAAGAACTGTTCCAAAATTACAACTTGGTATTTTTTGCTTTATTTTGTGAAAGAATATACGAACAATGATACTTGTCAAACTCACTGGCAAGAGTCCACTATATGCCAACCTTAGGATTAAGTAGTGCCTTTCATGTACGAGTCTCAGATTTACTGTTGCATCATTTTATTTACTTCTTGAAATATCATGCAAAGAGGATGGAATTTAACGATCCGTTCACAGACCAACTATAACTCAGCCTCCTGTCCCCCTCTCCCAGTATAAATTAAAGTATTAAACCGATTCTCTAAAGGTTTATATAACTTTAATCAGAAAAAAGAAGATCTCTTATCCTCTCTCCCCAGTATGACAAAAGTATTAACTGTTTCTGTAAATGTTGATATAACTTTAATTAGATGAAGAAAAATATTTGCAAAAACATTTTCAAGATATATACATAAAAATGATAATGAATAGAGAAAATGTAAATGTAACAAAATTCTTTTTACTTTTCCTAAACCTTAGGTTGCGTAGATAAGCTTTTAACAAAAATAATGCATATATTCCATTTTTATTGGTTGTTAAAGCTGCTCATTATGTTCAATATTCACTTAAATATGTTACATGTGCTGCATAAATAACCAGCTTTCATAATTAGATATTAACATAAGTGTGAGCGTGAAACTTCAGCTGCAATGTGTACTTAGTTTTATATGGATAAATAAAACATACCAATATCTCCTTCTAGGACCAAATTTGTTAGCAATTCTCTTAATTTATCTTGAGACCAGCCACAAGCATTCTTCTCTGTCCTGAAAAGATAATACAAACAGCATGTAAATATTCTTTGCATGTCTCAGAGCTGTTACATCCACATACTTTTAATTATAACGTCCTAGGCAGGATCAAAGAAGAGCATAGGATAGAAGTTATTAGATTAAAACTCTTCAGCACACTTTGGCATATAAAATACAAAGCATGCATGCAGTAATGGAGGTAATATATGAGGGGCACTATTTATATTTTGGCAAACCTTGGCAACCCTGAATGTTGTAGGTGCCACCTGTCATTTCCAATTGAAAGTTTGACATTGTTGATCATAATCTACTTGACATTTTGTCAATAGTGTCATTTGTTCTGTTTACATTAACTTGAAAAAGATGGAATTAACTTGTGAAAATGTTTGTGCAATAATTTATGACTTTTGACGCGGATTATTAAGACAAGAGTGCATCGATCAACTTCTACATTTGACGATGAAGCTCCATCCTTTGCCACTGTGAAACGCTGGTATAACAAATTTAATTGTGGCTGCATCGGCTCAATGATGATGTTCGTGAAGGTTGTCCAAAATCAGTTGTGCCAGAAAACATTGATGCTGTACAAAAAGTAATAATGCAAGATCATGCGATATATTGTGAGACTGAGAAGACCCCTGGCATTACTTCCATCACCATATATAAAATATTGCATGATTATTTAGTCCTGAAAAAGGTTTGCTCTTGTTGGATCCCACATAATTTGACGCAATCTCAAAAAGATGCTCATGTCAATTGGTGTACAAAAATGCTCAAGAGATATAATGGAGGTGCCTCAAAAGATGTATATAGATTGTAACAGGTGAATTATGGATTTATGCATATGAGCCGGAACGTAAACAGCAGCTGACTGTATGGATGTCTCAAGATGAAGCAAATCCAACAAAAGTTATTCGCACTTAAAGCACTTTGAAGCAAATGGTCGCCTGCTTTTTCAGCAAAACTGGCCATGTGGCAACAGTGTATTTAGAGAAACATAAAATGGTCAATGTCGAACGGTACACAACCATTTGTTTGCCAGAAGTCTTCGCTGAAGGAAAACCAACAAGAACCATAGGATCGTTCATCAAGACAATGCAAGCACACACACATCTTGTCTAATAATAGAGTATTTGAAGGCTCAAAGGATTGAATTGATGGGTCATCCACTATACAGTCCAGATTTGGCACCCAATGACTTCCTTTTGTTCTCAAACATCAAGATAAATTGCAAGGACAATTTTCGTTGGCAGAAACCGTCAATGCCTTATTTTTTGTTGCTGTAATTTACATCCTCCAACTAAGGTCATATCGGAAGATGAATGAAATGGGTGAAATGATGCTCAAATGAGCCCAGGGTCCATAGAGCTCAGTTACCTGACATTCGTCTTTCAGGATAAGGGAAAACCTTGGAAAAAAACCTTATCCATGTAACTCACCCTGACTGAGATTCGTACTCGGGACCTCTTAAACATGAGGCAGATATGCTACCATCTACGCTACCGAGGCAGGCATTGATGTCTTAGAAAACTATGTTTTGGGGGTGTCTCGAGAAGACTGGAATAAATGCCTTGACAAATGGTTCAAACGTATGCAAAAGTGCACTGATCATAAAAGAGAATATTTTGAAAAACAATAAAGCAGTTTTCAATCAGAAATTACTTTGTTTTAATTATTAGGCCCAAAGAAAAAAATAGTGCCCCTCATATGAGCATATGACATGTGACAACTTTAAAATTGATTGAGAGAGTATTGGAAAGAGAAAACTTAAGCCCTAAGGTAATATACATATATAAAAAAAAAAAAGAAAAAAAAACATATACATGATTGGAGGATACTGAAATTTTACTGTATTGGAACACCACAGTGAAGCGAAACATAATTAAATTATAGATCAGTCATATTTTTAACACAATGCATAGTGTGAATAGATGTGAACAATAAGTGTAAAAAATATGACTCATCTATAATTTAATTATGATTGGAGGAATTTAGTAGCAGTGACATCCAAGTTAACTGTAAAAAAACTATTTGTAGTTGTTTTTTAACACTATGTCAGCTGTTGTTTCGAGGTTGAAAATGGAAGCAACAGCTTCCGAAACTAGTCCTTCTATAACATGAAGATGTAAGTGATGGACTATTATAAACTAACTACAAATAGATTTTTCAATTCATATCAACTTCATGAATTATAATAACTAGAACCTGGAAGTTCTAGTTCAGACATTTAGTTTTGTAAAACTAAACATGCAAAAAAAGACACTTAAAACACCGAAAATAGGTAATATAATTATTATATGTAGGCCTTTGTTACATAAAGGCACTTGTTAGTGATGAAAATAGTTATCTATAACAATTAAAATATTTATCACCTTAATTACTCATGGTTACTTTTCTAGTATTTTTTAGAGGTAATTGTCATAGTGCCTGTCAGAAAGTGGTCAGCATGGGTGAGTGGAGTATAATTAAAACAATCTATTTTGAAAGGACTATTAGTTACAACAGAATAATCCTGTTGGAGGATATCAAATGTTCTTAAGATTCTCAGAGCACTACTCACATTTAGTTTTCAATAATACTTTTTCCTCTCTCTCTCTCCTAGTATTTGCAGCTCAAATATCATTTTTTCCCCTCCAACTTCAAGATAGCTTTATTAGCTCACTACAATGTACTGCTTTAAGGCCAGATCATTGATGAGTTCCACATTGTACAACTTCTTTACCTTGCATATTAAAGCAACTTCAAGTTTTGATAGAGCATCAAAATACCTTGCATATCTTGCCAAAATTGTTGCTATGGCTGCAAATTCCCACATTTGGGGGGAGAAAAAAAAAACTGACTGGAAAGGTAAAGCAAGTGCTGGTGTTACTTCCCTAAAAATCTGCATTCTAGAGGGTGATCTTAGTGTTTGAAACCAACTCATTCACAAACCAGTTCGTTCTTTGGTGACTGTGAAACCTATGGGTAGACAAGTGATATAGAACATTTTTGGGAAGAGTAATTTCAAGGCATAGAACATCTCATGCTGTATTTCATATGGCCACTGTAACACTAAGGAATTTATGAACAATTGTGACTCTAAGGAACTATTTGCTCTTTTTTATCTCTTTCATTGTCAGAAATATTGCATCACATTCCTAATTCTAGACAATGATGGTCATTGACTGTTTCATCCATGGAGATTCAGATTTTCTTTTACACAACTCCACTTTGAATATTCCATACCGCCCCTTCAAAGCACACACTCAACTTTTTCTTAATGTGGATTCTGATGGAATTTATGTATTTCTACAAAAGAATCCTGAGGAACTGGTTTTACAGGTTACAGGACAGATTTCCAGATCCAAAAAGTTGAGATTATCTGCTTCATGTAATTTTGTGCTTCATTATATGATAGTCCTTACTCATAGGAATATTATCCGCTTGACTTTGCAATCACTGTTGATATTAAAGTGGCACTTTTAAAAGCCTTCACTTATGTTTTATTGTTGTGAAATGATGAGTTACAAAGTAATATTATTCTAATATAGAACGTGCATCTGAAATAAATTTGCTGCAGCAATTGTTTAATCAATGGTTTAAAATTGACAATCATTCTTTGAGATGTTATTTGTTAAATCTCAAAAAATGTTTATTTATAATTCACAATCTTTAAAACTTGCATTCTTTTTAAGTTCAATAACTTTTAAATTGACTTCAGCAAATATGTCCAGAAATATATTTAATCATGATGGCCACATAATTCTGTTAGTGTCATTAGAATGGAAGTCATTACCTAACAACTACTGGCATGATTGCTAAGTTTTTCTATTTTAACCCTGGATAAGTTAACAGCTGAACTGAATCTTTCCGAAGTTATTAATGCAGACCACGTAACCTCTGTTTAGTGATTATGTATTTTTTGAGGTTTATTTTCTTCAGACATACATTTTATCACAAAAACACTCTCACCAATAATTAATAGGTACTTAACCTACACAATAATTAATACATTTAACATTTATATTAGTTTTTTGGAACAATCCCTTAATGAGCAATCCAAATGTGTGAAAGCACATTTTTGAAGATTATAGACGTTACATCACAGAGCTGTATAATTTAGTCAATGAACTTAATTTCTTAACTTTCACTTAAAATAGGTGTTTATGCTGATTAAATTAGCACAAACACTCAAGTTGTCTTTTAACAACTTTAGTGATATTTTCCTAGTTACTCGTGAGCAAGGATGCTCATCATAGGAGCATATCTTGATGACAGTGTATGGTTTTAACAACATTGTTGATGGAAATCTTCAATTACTTTGATATGTTGGATACTATTGCCTTCTTGGTACAATTATGTATGACTCATACGGAATCTGGTACTTGAGTCTTTTGATTAACTTCTGCTGAATGTTGTTACCTTCATACAAACAGAACTACAACTGATTGTAATTGTAAACAATGTATGTTGTGCCATTTAATGATACCCCTTGGTGTGTTTAATAGAACTTCTTGGACAGGTTATTTATATAAAAGTGAGCAATATCAATATTATCAATATGGACAATAATACTGTCATTTATCATTATTTGAGCATACTATCTGTATTCTATCCTACAACTCAAGTAGACCATCCCCATTTGTTTCATTATAATATGCAGTATGGTGTTTTCAAACTTATGGTGGGTATGCTATGAACAGGATAACGGGGTACTATATTATCAGAAGTTCCAGATTTTCATAACACCACATCTGAACTGCAGCACCTTTATAAATGAATGCAGATATAATAGCTTAGCTAAAAATTTAACTATGTGTTCAGCAGCACTCTATTCAAATCATGCTAAAAGCTGAATCTCCACCAATAACGTTACAAACATTTAAAACCCAGAAAGAGGAAGAATAAAGTGGGATGTTAAGTTAAATTTTTATTTCTAAAAAGCACCTTCCAGAAAACCTTCCTTTGCTGATACATATTAAAAATCTCCTTAACAATTAAGCACCAAAATTTCCATTTAGTATTTTGCTACTGCCCAAGGAGAACCTACTAAAAACAGAATTAGGAGAAAAATAATGTACCACATTATCACACAGTGACTAAGGTTTTTAACACAAAATTCTCCCTACAATGAAACAATTATTTAAATATTTAGGTACTAACCAGTGCCAGTTGTTTACATTTGTTGCGTCCGGTCGCTCCTCTACAATCCAACGAGGATCACCTTCTCCCCACTTTGCCATTTTTTTTTTTCAAATAATTTATTGGCAATACCAAAACTGAAACCATAACATACATATTTCCTTTATTTTTCTTATTCCTTATTTATGTGTTACATATTCTCCAAATAGGCACAATAATATTAGAATAATGACGATTTTTGGAAAACCATACAAATTCTGTGATCATTAGTCGTTTCTGAAAAGTTATAGGGTAATTTACCTGGAATGGCTCAAAATATGAGAGTAACACTGCGCAATCAACGGCTCCTTTAAAGTACGAAGACTTTATGCATATGGATCTTCACAACCAAATGTGGTTGATTCCTAACCTCTTTTTCACTGAATAAGTACACTATCTAGATCTTTCTAGATGTCTTAACAGAGTTCGCTATTACTCCGGAAACATGAAAGTGAAACATCTGCAGCGCACTTAATATCAGGTTCACCAACTACCACAAATTAATATCAACTACTACCACGCAGCATTACAGAGCACTTAACTCATTCATTAATTTTATAGAATACAAATTTTAAAAGTAATGGATATACTATGCATAATAAATAACATGAATCATATAAAGAAAAATAAAGAAAACCAAAGAAAACCGTTCATATACAGCTGGTATAGCTATATACGTATTGGTGGCAATGGGGAAAATAATTATATCTGCTCCATTTCGGCGGGAATTTTCAATAAAATGTAATAGTCATTTATTTTGTGACTCACAAATAATTAAACAAAATAATTATTGAATGCAATAATTTGCATCAAGTGACATGAATTATCCACATCGCAACTGGTTGAGAGTAAGTTTCCAATTAACTGATATTTGGGGATACATAAATATGCATATGAGCAAATAGTACAGATCCTTCAGATTTTAACACGAGTCGGACATCACCATGTAACTACGAGACGGAATTTTGGCTTTCACGACCCACAAATCACTAGCAATCATAGCCCTAAAATTTTTCGCAATGCTGAATGAGCAGTGTTCTTGTACATGGGACGAGATATCTGCACTCCCTGGAATTGGGCCACTACTCTCCATTACACTGCGAGGTGTAATACAGAACTTTGAAAGCTTAGAGAGAAAGGGAGAGAGAGGGAGAGAGAGAGTGACTTGAAGCTCTTGTTTTAGGTAATTTTATGTTTTAAACCCTTTTAGGATTACAATTCTACAAACAAGTTGTTTGAGAAATTTCTAAAAGTTCTTTGTTTTTAATTATCATTATTTTTAATTTTAATTTTAGAACGATATTTTAAGAAATCATTTCTATGTTATAAAAAAGCAGTAAAGATTGATTAAATTCTTTTTGTTTTAATTCTATTAATTAATTTTGCTTTGACAGTGGATCTTCTTATGACAACATTTTCGGATTAAATAGATGACACTTCTAATCTACAATTAAACAATAATGTAAATATAAAGAAAAAAAGCAGTGTATATCAATATTTTACATTGCATTAAATCAATATATCAACAAATTAAATACAATACAACTAATTAGCTAAATTAAGATACTTCATATAGTCTAGTAGATGTGAAGATTTAACAAGTTTGTAGAGTTCAACAGATTTTAAAAAGAGCATAACCGGTGCAGTAGGGAAGGGTTTTTAACAGTCTCAAATATTTTTGAAATATAATCTAAATTGTCCTATTCCGTGTGTTTGTATCTATATATTATATTTTGCACATTCATTGAAAATGAGGCTGATTCTTAATGGAATTCTTAATATTGAAAGCCAAAAGGACTTTATAAAACATTATTAAAATATTTATTTAAAATTTAGTACCATTTTTTATTTTTCCCACTCGGATGCAAAATATGAGTAATTGATTTGGGAGCAATATTTAAGGAAATGTTTAACACCTTCGATTAATTTAAACTAAGAAGTTGAATTAATTAAAATGTGTCAGAATAAGTAAGGCAGTCATAGCATAATGACATAATATTGTATGTCCACCTTTTACACATTTACTCTATTATCCCCTTGTGGTGCTTTCAATATGGTTCGGCTTTATGTTCAAGCAAGTCTGTGATATAGAGTAGAGAAATTATATTAAAATATAATGAAAATTACTAGTTTTTCGATTTTAGATGAATTACTGAACTAATATGAATGCACTTCCCTAAACAAAAAATCACTAGAGTTAGGCGAATTGCTTGTTCTGGAGCTCAATATACAATATATAGGTAGCTATGCCATATTTCCTAAGATTGGAGCTTTTAATAATGTCCAAAGTCAAAAAAGGAAATGTATCCCTACTGATTTTTTTTGTTGTTGTAAAAAGAAAGGCACCTGAATAAAATGTAATAAGCATGATCCTTCTGACAAGTTATATATATATATATATATATATATATATATATATATATATATATATATATTCACCTTACAGTGAGAGAGAGAGAGGGCGGGTGGGAGGGAGGGAGGGAGGAAGAGCAGGCAATGGAAGCGAGAGAACGAAAAGAGTCAGAGAGGACGAAAGGGAGAGGGGGACCTAGTGGGAGAAGAAGCGATAAAGGTAGGAGGGAATGAGAGAAATATGGAGGGTGGGAGCGACAGAGAAGCAAAGAAAAAGATAAATATCCAGAAAGAAATCACATTTAACGCAAAATTGCAGCTAGTTCCTTCGTAACAGTCGATGCAAAATGCGAAGGAAAGAAGTTAGGATATTTGAAGAAACCTGCAATTTAACGAAAGGGAGTATAACCTTGACCTCATATATGAATTCTGAAAATACCAAAGCTTTCTTATTAAAACACCAGTTCTACTTATGTGGAATTGCAGAAGCAATTTTTATCGATCCGGGACCTAGTAGCTCGCAATTACGGGGTTCATTTTCCGGTCACCTCTTTCTAGAGTTGACTCAAGAATTTCACGTTTCTATTCCTTCCGTAACATTCCAGGAAAGAGGAATTCCAATGTCCTCACTTTGGGAGTAATTTCTAATTTGCTTATTAGTACATTAAAAGACGTAAATGGATCCACGGGGGAGCTAAGAGAAGAATTAGCTCACTCCCTTCTTAGGCCTAAGAGATACAAGTTGATGGCATTAAATATTATTAAAAAATTAAAATCAGTATACGTCTAGTTCATTGGAATGAGCATGAGTTCTGTTTGTTCCATCCAATGGAAGATTATTCGAGTTTCGTGATGTGCAAAGATTTGTCTTCCCCTTAAAATTAATAATTCCAAAGAGTGCAGGTTCTTCATAGATTCTTCTCAGAAAGTCAAAGGTATTTTGCTTCATAATGGATACATTTATCCTTCCATTTCCATGGCCCGCTCTTTTGTTTCAAAGGAGACATATAAAAATGCTAAGATTTTGTTACAATAACTACAGTACGAAAACCATCTATGACTAGTATGTGGATCTCAAGATTATTGGACTATTAGTCAAGAGGCTGGTTTCACAAAATGTCATTGTTTCTTATGTGAGATTAGGATAGCTGAGCTAGGTCGGAACACTGGGACAGGTAACAGTGGCCACGTAGGACTAATTTAACCCCGTGAGAAAATAAATTGAATTTATTGATACCCAAAAAGTATTGTTGCCACCTCTCCATGTAAAATTAGGTTTAATGAAACAATTTGTGATAGCTCTAGATCAAGACGGCGAGTACTTTAAATACGTTTACGTCACATTTCCTTGATTATTTTATTAAAAATTAAAGCTGGTGTATTCGCTGGCCCATGAATTCTAGAACTAATGATGGACAGTCAGTTCGAGAATACCATGAGAAGAGATGTGAAGGATGCTTGGAATGCTTTCAGAAATGTTGTTTTTAATTTACTTGAAATAAAGAAGACCCAAATTATATTAACATGGTAAAAGTGATGCCTCAAAATTTCAAACAGATTGATTGCAACATAAGTGTCGAAGTACATTTTCTTAATTCCCATCTAAATTATTTCCCTGATAATTTAGGAGATTTCAATGAGGAAAAGGGTGAAGTATTTCACCAGGATATAAAAATATGGAAATTAGATATGAATTGAAGTGGAGTATTCACATGATGGCGGACTATTATATATGTTAAAATGGACTGCTCTGAACAACATGCGAGATTAAAGAGGAGAAAATTTGAAGTGCAATATTAAGTAAGTTATGAATATACTTATAATTATTATTAATTTAATGATAAATTAGTGGAAAATAATAAATTAAAATTATGACCTAGTTTGTCAAACAAAATTCCTTTTTTAAATTAATTTTTATTATTAATCAAGGCTTCTTCTGAAGAAGATCCTGAAGAAGGTCGACGTTTATTAATTTGACACGACTGATCACCCACGAAACCTTGATTAGTAATGCTCGCCGTGGAAGCTTCAAGACTTACAATTTTTATTATGTTTCACAAAGCATTAATTTCATTTCCGCTATTTATGAATAATTTGAAAACCTAACGGGATGGGAGAAAATGGAGGTTATTTTCGAATTCAGCACAACAAATCTGTTTAGGATCACCTTTCAGATTAAAAAACAACATAAAATAATATAATAATAGGTTATTCACTTTTATACTTACCCCAGATGTTAGATTAAACTTTTTAGTAACCGAACTTTGTCCATTAATATTAAACTGTTAATTTTAACAGTGTAACATTTCCCACACAAATCATCTTATGAATAATACGCAATTAAACTGAGTTGTCACTTGTTGATGCTTCAGTCTGATGCTTTTAGCTTTCAGATTGCTTTTACTGTTGGTTTACTACCCTTTGTTGACATATTGAGGTAATGAGTGCATGTTGAATGTAATGCTTAATCTGGAATTTTATATAATATAAAGCTGAGAAATATATAGATAAACGTGAAGTAAAACATGGTACAATATATAATAAAATATGTGGTATTATATAAACATGTAGTATTATATAAACATGTAGTTATAAATATGTAATAAATAGTTTAAAATTATTTAGAAATCTGCACTTTAAATGATAACCTTATTTTTTTTTCGCTCACCGGTCATTCCTTGTATACCACCACACTTATTGCTTTTATCGCTACTCCGCGCTTGTTGTTTTAAATTGTTATTCACAAATTTCACTTTCGCGTTTACATAGTAGGTAAATATTTTGTGACAACTTAAAACTTATTCGTTTGAACACATAAGAACGAATAACTAGTATCCATTAACATAATTGAATAAATTAACAAAAATACGTAACACGAATGTATTGTTTAGTTCCCAGCACATTTGCTTTTACGCTCCTAAAGATTCTAAGTACCTTACTTCTTAAGAACTAGCTTCGATGACAGGTTGTTACGAAGCTGCTCTTTGTAGCACTTAACGTTTTTAGGAGCTTTCACAATTTTTTGTGTGGATGAAATAAGTTCATTAACTAGGGACGTTGGTTCTTATTTCTTCGACCACACCGGAAGAGATTGAGCAATTGTTAAGTGTTACTAGGTTCCGAAAGAACATCTAGAAAACACTTGGAGCTTTCAACAAATACGATGCAGCATTGGGGAACATTACTACCACTTTTTCTTGAGTGTTAATGCGACACGATGTTTTCAAAACATTGTTAACCAATCTGGTTATTGTCAAATGATTGTATGTTCTAACAGGTTTGGAGGCCCTCAGGAATGGTTGCGGCTTCAGAGGGTATAATTTTCTCACAATGGGATTTGCTATATAGCGTCCCATTACTCTGTGGTTTTGGCCACAGAGAGTCATATACAGTAATCTTATATTTAGCTCCCTATCCCTTCAGATGATTCTTGATAGGAATTGCCAAGGTAGTTCTTGCGAAGCAGATACCTCTGAAACTGGTTGCTAAAATAAAAACATATTCTTTTAACGACGTTGCCAATTACCAGGATCACAGCGCGTCCCCGGTGTAGCGGAAATTGTCTTGCAAGAGTTATTTTACACTCACTCCGTCACTACAGTCGTCATTCACTCACTCGGAGAACATCGCGTTTCCTCGCACCAGAGCCGCACTTGCTAGCTCATGTCAGACTTCATGAAACTCCGCTAGATTCCTCTGCTGGAACTCCTTCAGGACCGGACTGGACCGAGGTGTGCTGGCTGGCTGTATTTAGCCAGAAGTTTTTTGCTACGTGCCCACCCGTTAAGGGTTTTATCGCAGGTAAGATATTCCATTTCGGGATTTTGTAGGATGGGATGTGGGTTTTTGAGAATGAAGATTCTTGAGAGGTTACAATTTTGTACCTTCGGGTTGAAAGGACAGGATGCAATTCCTAGCGCCCTAGTGTTTTTATACAGTTTAAGTTGGGAACAAAATTTAGATGCCGAACAGCTTAGGAGAATTATGTGGAGCTCAGCTTTAGCTGCTGATAGGACTAGCTCCTGGGTTATCTTGGGTGCCGGCAAACCATGCGGGGTACCCGATGTAGTCTAGAACGGCGTCTAGTGGGGTCATAATCTCCCAATGATCTAACAAGGGCGCTTCTATGAGTTGGTAAATTGGCGTAAAATTTTGATGCCTGGCGCTTAATTTCATCATCCACGTATGGAAGACCCGAGGCTTCGTGAAGCAACTTGGTGGGAAAGTAGCAACCCACAGAATAAATAGACCGTAGTCCTCTATTCTGTGCACGTTGGATCCATGCTAACCAGCTATCTGCGGCCATGCACCAGATCTCGCGGGCATATAGTATCACAGGAATTACCAGCGCTCGGAAGAGGTATAGCCTCAGGCCAAGCGGCATCGAGCTCGACCCCAGCATTGGGTACAGGGAAGCAATTGCTCCCCGTACCCTTGCCGCTAGGTCCCTGAAGTGCTGGCGAAAGGTTAGGTGTCTATCCAATGTAACTCCTGGGTATCAGACAGAGTTAGTCCACTCTATCCTTCGACCTCGGAAGCTGAAGTTGGAGCAGTCTGCGGGGGTGTGGCGCATTTTAAAAAGTATGGCGCGGCTTTTGTCCGGATTTACGGACATCCGCCAACACCGACACCATTGTTGTGTGAGACGGTGTCTCTGTAATGGGTTGAAGGCTCTGAGGATGTGTTTGTCTTTGCAGAACAAAAACACGTCGTCAGCGTATTGTGCCATTACGATTCGTGGCATTGGGGTAAATTTGCCAAACAGACGTTGAATAGGGTGGGAGATAGTACAGAGCCTTCGGGAACTCCTTCAGTTTGAGAAGCGTTCGCTTATATAGCCGTTGAAAGTTTCTAGAACGTTCAAGGTAGTGAAACATCCATTTGATTCTAGTTATCGTGTTCATGCTGAACGAGCGCGTAGTTTAGCTGCTTACAGTTGTGATTTCCCGATAAAACTTGCGTCATGACCGCTGCGTCATAATGCTGTGGGGCAATAGCAGCATATATTATTAAATTACTGCAAATTTGTTCTGCTCGGCTCAGTGGGAGTGTGTTGTACGTAGCGAATGTCGATCAGTCCCTGAAGAAACAAATCTTGTTCGTTTCTTGAAGAGACATTGTATTAATACATATCTCCACATAGTTTTCTTTTCCGTTTGAGACCTAACAATTAACTTTAAAATGCGAATTGGAGTAAAGTCACGTTTTTTTCTCTGGCAATATATATGAACGGTAGTGTAACGAGAAAAACGCAAAAAAATGTTGAACTTTCTATAACAAAGCCAGTGGCAGCTACAAGTAAATTCATAATGTTTTAGAGCTTCATTCTGTTCATTATAGAATCCTCGTAAGCAGCTAGTGTTGCGCCCTGGGGGCAGTGCGTGCATCTGCTTACCAAATACATAAAGCGTATGTAGTGGTAAAAGACAGTACTTTTTTAAGAAGAAGAATTTGGTGATCGTTATCTTACTAAAAGTAACACTAATTGTTCTTGCAGTGTAATTTTAGATGAAAAAAAAAAGACCCGAAATGAATTTTGTCTCGTCTCCAAACAAAATATAACATTCAAATATATGAAAAACTTGCGTTATTGCCTTAACGAGGGATACAGTTGACAGGAAATCTTGGAGTGTAATAAAGTACTTACGTGTTTACAGTCGGCATTTCATTAATGGAATACATACGAGAGAGCCCGATAGCCGAGGTTATACACCAAGATTATATATGTTGCAGCATACAGTTGATAGTATTACGTAGCACAAGAGAAGAAACACCAGCAATGCTAAATTTCCTTTTGTTCGATAAATCATGCAGGTATATAAAGAGAATTTCCTTGTTTAAATTGCTGTCATCATATGAACATACGGTTTTGTACTTTAAAAGTAGAAATGATGCAGTTCAGACAGATTTACAGTTACTTTAAGCAAACAGAATACGACAGACTTTTTTTTAAATCGTAATTGTGATGTTCAAGTGAAATTGATAAATTGTAATTCATTTAATGGGTACAAATCATTATAAAATAATTACATTTTTTCGTATAGCAGCTCTAAAAACAAATGTGCTTAGTATTTTGTTATAAATGATACCATTTATTAATTCCGAGTGTATATTAAGCAACGCCACCGCCACCGCCACCGCCACCGCCACCGCCGCCGCCGCCACCACCACCACCACCACCACTACTACTACTACTACTACTACTACTACTACTACTACTACTACTAATACTAATAATGATAATGATGATGATGATAATAATAATAATAACAATAATAATGATAATAATAACAATAATAACGAGAGCGGATCAAAAAGTAATGCCTCCTCTTTTTTCTTTAATAAGTAAGTTATGTGAAAACTTTGAATTTGGCGCAATTCCTCATACCTTCTTCTCCAATCCTCTGCAGTAGTAACTTCCTAAGTCAACAAGTGGCAGCCCTGCATCCTCTTACAAAATGGATGACATCAACATTCGTATTAGACAACGTAGTGTGATTGATTTTTTTGACTGCGGAAGGTGAAACGCCAATTCGCATTCACGAAAGGCTAAAAAATGTGTATGGTGATGCAACGGTGGATGTCAGCACTGTAAGACGATGGGTTCGTCTCTGTAACGAAGCTGAAGGAAAAACACCATTGGCAGATGAAAAGCGAAGTGGCAGTCCGGTGACTGCATTGACTCCATGCAACATTTAGCGAGTCGATGGCATCATTCGTGGTGATCGCCGGGTAACAACAGGTGAATTGTGTCACACTACCTCCCTCAGTAAAGACAGTGTGGTGATTATTCAACAACTGGGTTACTCAAAAGTTTGTTCACGTTGGGTACCAAGAATGTTTACCGCCCAAAACAAAGAAACAAGGAAAACTATAGCCTCCAAACACTTGCAGCGCTTCAGTTGGGAGGGAGAGGAGTTCCTGGAAAAAGTTGTTACTGGAGACGAAACGAGGGTTCATTTTTTTGGACCTGAATCAAAGAGGCAGTCAATGGAATGGCATCACATAACGTCACCGAAGAAGAAAAAATTCAAAACTCAGCGGTCGGCAGGGTCAGTTATGGCGACAGTGTTTTGGGATGCAGAGAGTGTGCTTATAATTGATTTTTTTTTAGAACAGGGATGCACAATAAATTCTGTCCAATACGTCAGAACTCTCAAAAAGCTGAAAGCACGTCTTCGCCGAGTTCGCCCTACAAAAACTATGGCGGGTGTTCTTCTTTTGCATGACAATGCAAGACCACACACCAGCCGTTGCACCACTGCAGAAATTGAGAGATTGGGATGACAAGTCTTACCTCACCCCACATACAGCCCTGACCTGGCACCATCAGACTTCCATCTGTTCTGGTCACTAAAGGAAGCTCATCGTGTGATTCATTTTGAAGATGAGGAGGCTGTGGAAACGTCCGTGCAGATTAGGAAGCAAGACCGTGTGTTTTACCACACTGGAATACATGCCCTAGTTAAAAGGTGGATCAAAACTGTGGAAAAGGACGGAGATTATACTGAATAGTGACAAATTAATCGACAACGTTGTAGTTTTCAAGCTTTGTAAATTGGATTCAATTTTCTTGGCAATTAAAGGGGTAAAAATAGGAGGCATTACTGGTAATAATAAAAACTCTTCCCTTTCTGATAAAAATGGAAGTATGGGTGTTTTGTTTCAATTGTGGTGCTTTTAAATACAACTGCTTCCCGCTGGTTTTGAATTGATTCTGTATCTTTTATACAAAAAATCGTTATAGTTGATATTTTGACCACAAGAGAGCTATCAAGAAAACTGTCAATTTCATTTAAAAAGCGGTTTGAAAATTTGGTTATGTCATAGACTACTATGAGTTAGGATAGAATCGCAAGGAGGGGATTCGACACTACACAGGCGAGAGGAGACAGAGGACGGCCGACTCGAGGAATCACGACGGTGCAGAAGGCAGGGTCCATACAATTGACCAGTTGAAACGGCCCATCAGGCCGGCCCGGAGACTGGATACAGTCCTACTGGAGGAGGAGGTTTTATCACGAGCATATCATCCTCCCGTGCAGCGCTAAGGTTCCCACCGATACTTCTACGTTAAAGAGACCACCAGATTAGAGATGATGGGAAGTGATAATGGAGATGCAATGGAGGGACAGGAAATTTGGGGAATGCAATTAACCTACCCAACATTCGCCCTGCGACCCAGGAAAAGCCCTGGAAAAACCCATAGACCAGGTAGGCCGGCCCGGGGAATTGAACCCGGTCCTCCCGAATGCGGGCCACAGATGAAACCACCTGAGCCCCAATGGGCTTAATCGTGAGAGACTTCCGAGTGTGTAGTAAAGTCTTTTAATGTTTCTTTCGCTACAAAATATTTTTGCTGTAAAATTCCTTTTTGCCACTACGCTATCAGGGTTTATTTTTGTTTCAAAATGTTACGGTCGGTTGGCTACTGACAACTGTTGATTGTGATTTACTTAATTATGTTCCAAACAGGCGATCTCATGATGTGTGATGGAAATTTCCCTCAAACTACAACCTGTTTTAATGAGAAGAAATGCTCTAATGATTATGACTTTGCTTTATTTAACCCTCAACTTTCTACAGTAAGTGGAAAACACGACACAGTGCATATACATATTCATGTAGAGATTGTCATTCAAAATAATAATAATAAATGACACTTTAAGCAGAAAAGTAACTACAGGTGTACGATCACATGTCTATATATATAGGCTAACTTCGGTTCATCAATTATTGAGACACAAGATAACTACATACTGTAGTAACCAATGTGTTTGCTCAGTCCCATTGTTGTAAGAATTAAGTCCATGAAAATATAAGCTGTTAATGCAGTGGCTACGTACTATATTGACTATTGGTGAATTGCAGAAAGAGATAATGAAGAAAAGAAAATAACACAATACAGCATAAGTCTATAATGTTCTGATAGATATGTTTAACATTCACGTTCACTTTTTATGATACTCCTGACAGAATACATCTGTAAATAACAGTCATATATACAAATACACATAATTCTGTAAGCTAAAGCATATATAATATATTATAAACCTAAATAACAATCGCACAACGTTAAATAAACGTAATGCAACATCTATATATCGTTAGAAAATAAAAAATAATTATTATTTCTATTTTAGTAAAATCAGCTTGCTGAATGATATTTGTCTCCTATAAACCATTGTCAGCTATTTTTTGTTCTAACCTTTGTTTGATCACAAATATATATTGATTATTTTAGTTAATTTATGGAAATTAATAATTTCATCACACTAGCCGTATATAGGCTAAGGTTTTTGATAGATAGAATCAACATGAAAAGTTCAATGCCACGGCCGGGATTTGAACCACGGATCTACTGGTTTCCGTTCAGTCGTTCTCACCCATTGAGCTACCATGGCCAACTTGCCGTCCAGGTATTAAATTCTCCATTTGACTCGTATATTTCCCCGGTAGACCACTAGGAGCTCTCGCATCCGAGCTACACCGTTTGTGGCGACTTACTATTATAAGTACTTGAGTCCCAGGCTTCATCACTTAACTCTTATTATTTTAGTTAATTGATGGAAATTCATCATTTCATCACACTAGCCGTATATAGTACCGAAATTGCACACAGTTTCGGCGCTCGCTCCCGGGTTTTTTCCCCGCTCTTTCCGCTAGAGGCGCTTGCAGTCGAAATCACTCCACTGGTATGGTTCCTACAGCTCACATATTCCTGTATGTTCAACCGTGCACATTGAATAACATTCCCTTTACATGTTTCAGACCGCCTCCTACTTTTCCTTGCTCCTACATTTCCTGATACATTCCCTGAAATCTCGGTGTCACTCATGGTTAAGGGTTACTAAATATATTCAGAAAATTTGTCTGCAAGTCTTGTTCCATGATCTTCACAAAACCACGAGAAGTAAACAGTTGGGTAGGAACGCCAAGCTACTTATTTATATTACTCTGTGAATTAGTATCTGGATTCCTTTTGTAAAGTTACGGTAAAGTTCTTTAAAAAAATAAATTCTTTTCAGTGCTATATCAAGCTGGATTGGACACTAATATGACTGGTGTCCTAATTTTTTCCTTAATTTACGTCCTCCAACGTTAAGTCATATCGGACGGTGAATGAATTGGGTAAAATGATGCTCAAATGAGTCCGGGGTCCATGGAGCTTAGAGTTACCCGACATTCATCTTAAAGGATAAGGGAAACCCCGGAAAAACCTTATCCAGGTAACTCACCCTGACCGAGATTCGAACTCGGGACCTCTTGAACGTGAGGCAGATATGCTACCATCTACGCTACCGAGGCAGGCAAGACATTAAAACTGCTACCAATGCCCCTTAGAAATAAAAAAAGTAAAAAGATAATGTATACCAGAAAATTAGTAAATTTAGACTAAAAAACTGCCAGATTCTTTAAGTTTCAAGACCATAGCTACTAATACTCTAGTTTACAATTTTACAATAAAAATAATAGGGTATCTAATCCACTTTCTTTTGCATTACCTTTATGATTAAGCTTTATATTGTTTGGTTGCTATTCGCTCTGACAGATTTGTCCAAAAACTGAATACTGCAATGCACTGAAGGAATAGCCATTCCTAAATCCTCTTTTCTGTCCTGAAAAACATTACCTTATTTTTACTATAACTTCCTTAGCAGTGATGCAAGAATGAATTGGGTACCCCAAAAACCTGCTACTCCTATCTTCAATGACCGACTATGGCACCTTCGAACGGTCATGTCCAGGGCTCAAAAACCTTTCACAAAAATTATGCTACGGAAAATTAGCTTCTTTTCATCAGAGGTTCCTTGACTCCTCACCAGTTATATATGTCGTATAAGTCGGCCTGTTCAATCCTAAAGATAGGCAAGCCTCAATTCAAAAGCGTGTCTGATATATACGTTTTGAAATTGTTTATAATACTATATTTTATTTAAACCCTTAACACTGAATTAATAGGTGTAATTTAACTTTATTGGAGCAAAGCATTATTTCTAAATCTGTACGCACAACACTCGACAACTGAGGCAACCGCTGGCGGACTTCAAGTTAAAGCAAGCACTGAAAACCCAGTACAGTGTATATGCCAGTCGTACGTACTATGGAAATAAAGCGGTCTTAGATGTTGTAACTGCCAAATCTACACTACATAATAATATAATGAGTTATGCAACAATTTAAAATGACTATTGAGAAATAATATCTAATAAAATATATCATCCCTTGCCAATACTTAATTCCTCTTAATGCTGCGGAATGCTTTGCAGTCTCAGCGTGTTAGCAGTTTCAACTGACAGCGATATCTATCAAATGAATAGGGGTTTATGAAAATCTTTCTAATGTTTTTATTTGTCTCGTAGACCGACTACAATATAATTTTTAGTACATAATAAATCATAGTTTAAATGATGGCTAGTATGTCTAATTAACTATTTGTTAGTTAATCTCTTGGTGTGTGTTATGGAAGCATGGCACTTATCAAATCTTAACAAAGTGTGTCCGAAAGAAATTCCTCCTTTGTGATGTCCGTCGTAGAAGCGTGTGTCGCTTTGAAGGATCAAGGAGGAAGGAAGGAAGGAAGTAAGGGATGAAAGGCATCGACCTTAACAAGAGAATAATATCCAGACAACTCATCTGCAAGAAGAGAGGAGATATTAACGCCGCGGTTGTAATGAAAATCTAAAACAGTCATGTAGTACCACTACACCGGAAGTGTCTTCTTCATCACCCCGGTATTCATCAACTCCTTGGACCCTCGTATGACCCCGTAACCCGAGTCTACCCTCCCCTCGGCCCAGACTTGTGTGACCCGACCTGAAAATCAATGAGCACATCCACTGCGCACACTCGACCTAGCACACACCCTAGCTGGTTAGGGGATGACTTTGGCGCGGCTTTTTGACATTTCCGGCATCACTAACATCTCCCAAAAAGGAAAGCTAAACCAAATAACTTCATGAATATATGCATTATTTATCAATTCGGATACTATTCGTAAATGCATTTCTATATTGTGCTGTTAAATACACCAAAATATTCCATTATTTACAGAGAAGTTGTGCTGTTAACAGTAGAACATAACATGTAACATTAACATACTTTCTCCATCCATAGAAGATTCATATCCCATAAAAATAACTGGTTTTTTTTTGTCCAGGTTTCCTTATTGACAAATGCTGCAAATTAATTGAAACTAAGCAACACGAGTATATTTACTGCAATATATGGAAACGACATCCAGCCTTTTATATTGAAAACTCATTTTTGCTAATAATAAGTTCATACGAAGGAAATTATAAAGAGTGATTTGCAAATTTAAAACATGCTGGTACACTTGAGCAAATATAAACCCACCAAGAATCTGTCGGATGCTCCTTATGCTAAATATGGTATATTTCAAAGGGCTTGTTATTTTTCTTGAGTTTATCTTTTCTACTTTTTCAATTAAAATTGTATAAATTTAACCTAACGGGCCGGAAACTTGCACAAACAATTTAAGATAAACATTTTCGTCGTCAAGCAAAATCTCAAAATTTAGCTACCTTAATCAGAATTACTATGTTTCTTCTTCTTTTTCTTCTTTAGCTTCCCTAATTGTGCCACTATCGTAATGTTAGGGGATTCTTGTTTTTCTATTCGCTTTTTTAAGGTCAGGCCTGAGGAACCGAAGCTTTGGATCCGATACAGCACCAGGATAAGTGATCAGCCCAATACCTGGTGTGAAGGTGAAGTGAATGTTTATATGTATGAGGGCGAGATGAATGATATCAGCTTTTTTTTTACCAAATGAAATTAACATGTTGTGTAAATTAAATTTTTTTTTTCTATTTTGGGAGGCGGATGGGAAGAGTTTCTTAAAAATTTTCGCTTGGAAATATGTACTGGTGCATGATTCAGGCTTCAAATTTTGTATTTGTTTGACATTTTGTTTTAGAATTATGCCGTTCCGTCTCCCTCAATCCTAGCCCGCCTCGGTAGCCTGGTGGTAGCATGTCTGCCTCACGTTCAAGAGGTCCCGATTTCGAATCTCGGTCAGGGTGAGTTACCTGGATAAGGTTTTTCAGGGGTTTTCCCTTATCCTGAAAGATGAATGTGGGAAGCTCTAAGCTCTATGGACCCTGGGCTAATTTGAGCACCATTTCACCCATTTCATTCATCGTCCGATATGACTTAACGTTGGAGGACGTAAATGAAAAAAAAAAAAAAAAAAAAAACCTTCCTCGATCCTAAGAAAATAAGCGCGAGCGTATTGCACACACACACACACACACACACACACACACACACACACACACACACACACACACACAACGTAAAGCTTGTTTTCGTGTGAATAAAAGAGCTCTAATCTCACAGACTTTCTTTTTACTCTTTGTACCACCTGCGTACATAGGTAAGAGGAATGTATTCCATCCACCGTTCTATTCCAAATTAAAAATATATATAATCGATGTTTAAATATTTGCGCTTGCTTGCGTGTGCAATTGGTGTGTTGGTATGAGTTTGTGTTTCTATAAATGTGAACAAAATGAATAAAAATGAATAATCGGTTAAATGACGAACTTCACTCTTAAATATTTAACCTGGTATTTAAGTTAAGATTCTTCCAAAGATACTGCCCGATCTTCAAGAAAATCCCTACCTGGAATTATTTTGAAACTGTTGGCTTTCTCACGAATAGCTCAAACGATTTTGATTCAAATACAATAAATTAAGAATATTTACATAACATATACCGGATATATTTTTAATATTCTGGAATAGCCTGTGAATTTCTCTTCATTTGGAGGAATTTTGTTTAATCTTTATTAAGTTATAAACGAAAACATAGCACAAATATACAAAAATGTAGATCTGTTTAAAGCACACACTTTATTAAATATTTTGTGATATAAACCATTTCTGAAGTATAGACTAGGTTCGAATTTCGCAATAATTTGCTTTTCCTTTAAAAGTGTTGCGAATTTAATTTATCACAGTTGAATGAGTTACAGAGTCAGCAACATTTGACTATCGCTATTACTTCGTATTCGTAAATAAATGGTAATATAGCTATTGCTGTCAAATAACATAAAATAGATGGGAAGATAAGCGTTCTTAATAATAATCATAATAATATTTATTATTTATAATATATTTATTTATAGTTATTATTATTTGTATAGCCACTAATAAAGTATAATAGAGGGTAGAAAGAGTCTTCTGAGTGTAACACATCAGATTTCCATTTATCATCTACATTTGTTTCTTTTCTCTCTTTGTTTTGCAGTGCTATCATTTTCCTTATATCCCACATGCAATAACACATCTGGAAACCTGGTCTAGTTTATTGCTACGTAGTTTAACAATGTAACTCAGGACATTTGCATTTTCCATCATTAGTTAACCTAGTTAACCGAGTGGGATGGCTCAAGCGGTTTCGTCTGTGGCCCACGGTTGGGAGGCCCGGGTTCGATTCCCGTGGTAGACTTATCTGACCCTTGGATTTTTTCAGGGTTTTCCCGAGTCATGAGGCGAATGCTGGGTAGGTTAATTATATCCCCATTTCACTTCCATTATCATTTCATATCATCTCTCATCTGGTGGTCTCATTCAGGGTAGAAGTGTCGGTGGGTATCTCGGCGTTGCATGGCAGGATGATATACTCCTGGTAAATACCTTTGTCCTTCGTCCTCCAGTCTCCGTGTCGGCCATTTCAGGAACGTTGTCAGCGGGATGCCGGTTGTGCAATCCTGCCAGGAGTATTTCCAGTTCTGGCGGCGGCCTGTGGTCTCCAAGCCGGACTGTGGACTGTTTCTGGGCCATGGTAGGAGGGATGTCAGGGAGTTTAAAATTGGTAAATATATGGGCCATACCCTCTGCACTGTCATGACTCCTTGGGGTCGGACGCTCTCACCTCATCCCTCATTCCGAAGTTGCCCTACTTAGATCTGTATGGTCGATGCGCCGAATCCTCACCGTAAACTCTATCTTATCCCATCCTAATCTAGTTAAAAGCAATATTCAAACAAACCCATTCTCGCCGTTCTTAACGGATTACTTTTACAATGGTTCACTGTCCTTATCAAGTTAAACGGTGTAGTGGTAGCGTGCCTATCTCATATTTAAAAGGTGCTGAGTTCGACTTTTTGGCAGGGTCAGTTATCTGAATAAGATTTTCCCTCATCCTGATAGATGGATGTCGAGTACTTCTAAGAGCTATGGCTTTGGGCTAATTTAAGCATGATTTCTCCCATTTTATTCATCGTCCGATGAGGAACGTTAAATTTAAAATAAAATACAAAATAAGTAGAACAGCCCTTATAGTAGTAACCATGTAACCATCGATTTATTGGCTACTCATTATTGCATCAATGCAGAAGAGGGTGGAAGCAGAATTAAATAGAAGCTATAACCTGTTTTAGTTTTATTACTCATATCATTTACTATTTCATATTAAACGCTTCAATCTTTTTCACTAACTTTAGGAAACCTTATAGATAATCGCATTTTTAATGTACCGTAATAAGTATATTCTGCGCCTTGGCGTAGTGGGCTAGGGCACGGAGTTTTGATTCCCCACTGCGTAATGCATTCGGATTCGATCCCACACATGGGGCTGCACATTTTAAATCCCGGTATATGACCGGTCTCCATTAAGCATCGTGAGGAAAGCAAGGAGCTGCGATAGGCAACGAATCAATCCAAGAAAACATTCCTACTGAAATAGGTGACGCTGGCCACATAGCTTCCTCGAATAGTATGATTGTGACCTTAGGGGTAATATGGGGATACGCCAGCAGTTGCATTGGACTATGTTACGCTGCTTTGCTTTTTTCTGCGTAACGCGGGGTAGTTAATGTCACCATGTGTTTATATCAGTATTGGTTTTAAGAATGGAGCGATTAAATTATTATATGTTTCAAATGGGAAGAGTTCTGGAGACCAGCTAATCAGATGCCGTATCACACTCAGCGTTGCCAGCTTCATACCCCACTCGTTTTATATTTCCCTCTCTCTCGCACACTGATACAACATGCAGGTCTGCTTGGCGCAGACGTAAGGGTAAACAAATCATATTTTACAAACTTTTACAGTGATGCAGTTGCCAAAATCAACATTGGAAAAAAGCATTTTCGCAAATTATGTATATTTTAAAATACTATAGATAACTATAATTATAGTTTATGAATTACCTGTTTTTGTAATCCAATGGAACTGTCAGTGGCTCATCCATATCTCTGTCAATGTCACTTCCGTTAAGAGGCAATTCCTCATTGGCACTGTCTTCATCGTCTGGGTCTTGCAAATTTATGATGATAGGCTCAAAAATCTCGTCACGTGCTATTTATTTCTTAAAATCATCTTGAAGGTTTTCTGCATGCCTCACGCAGTTTTTCCATTCCTGTTGTGTTACCTTGTCAATTTCTTCGTAAACAAGTCGTTTAACGTCCGTCAGTTTAAAAGTATTATTTATTTTTGCAATTCCCCTTTTTATTTGAGCCCACACCAACTCAATTGGATTATATTGGTAGTGGTAAGGTGGGAACCGTATTACCTCGTATCCCGTTTCAACTGCAATTCCGTTTAAAAAGACGGAAAAAGTGTATCAGCCATTAGAGTGTCGTATCTAATCGTAGGTGTTAGAGTTTAACTGAGAGTGAACAGTGTT
Organism: Mantis religiosa; assembly: GCA_030765055.1. Taxonomy (NCBI): domain Eukaryota; kingdom Metazoa; phylum Arthropoda; class Insecta; order Mantodea; family Mantidae; genus Mantis; species Mantis religiosa. The sequence goes on along the minus strand of CM060947.1, from coordinate 90,378,644 downwards.
TTAGTAGACGTTTGACAAAAAGTTCACCTATCCGAGCGGGATGGCTTAGCGATTTCGTCTGTGGCCAGCATTCGGGAGATCCGGGTTCGATTCCCGTGACCGATCTGGCTGACCCATGGGTTTTTTCGGGTTTTTTCCAGGTCACCAGGTGAATGCTGGGTAGGTTAATTACATCCCCCGAAATTCCTGTTCTCCATTTCATCTTCATCATCATTTCACGTCATCACTCATCTGATGGTATCTTTCAGGATAAAAGTGTCGGCGGGTGTCTCGGTGGTACATGGAAGGCATCATAGGACTGTGGACGGTCTCCGGTCTCCGGTCTCCGTAAGGTGGGATGTTCGTTTTCCTGGCCTCCAGGCCAGGAGTTTCTATCTCGTAAATTTTAGGGATCCTGCCCTCTGTACTGTAATGGCTCCTTGAGACTGCCGGTCTCTGTCTCCTCTCACCTCATCCTTCCTACGGCAGTGCCCCACTTCGGAGCATAGGTACAATAGAGCACATTTGGAACTCGTGTCGAATCCCCTTCGTAAAGTAGTTCAGTGTAATGCGAGTTCAGTGGACAGCACCAAGTGCAACTTGCAGTTGTAGTTGTGAGTTGCACTCCACTGCCCAATTGTGATTTCTTATAGGTGCAAGGGAATATAGAATGCAGCAGGATTTAAGCGATACTCATCTCTTTAAAGAGCTAGTTGCTATGTGTTACTTTTGAAATATCGTTTCTTTATTTGGCCAAGAGAAACAAAAATAAATAGCGATTTCCCCTTTGAGAAAAATGAAAGAATATTCGTATCTCCCAAATGGTTCGCTCTACAAAAACTATTTGAAATAAACTGCGTGTTTTTAACGAGCTCTACATTTTGTGTGCAATATACTTTTCTCCATTTTTGACTTTCTACCAGTTATACAAAATTCGTCCAGAATGAAGAGAGTTTCTGAAGACATTCATGGAAAATTTAAGACAGTTTGGAGAGGTTTTCTCTAAAATATACATACTTGGAACATACTTGGAAGATGCTGACTTAAATATGCATTTGATATGTAACGATTTTGTTTTGCTCTTCACAAATACACATACATGCACACGCTGACCGTTTTCTGAAAATACTTTTTTATACAGAAGACATGTACTTCTACTGAAATATGGGTGTCACTTTTTGGGTGGAATGCAATATCCTCTCTATCTACTAGTACATGGCAGAGAAAGTAAAAAGAAAACTCTGATTAACAGTTAAAATCGATTGTTTTTTCTGTGTACGAAGAAGAGAATTTTGTGTCCTTTAATTTGTTTGCTGGGAGCTTTTTAAAGCTCAGACTAACTATTATTCCTGAATCCACTGCAATATTTTGTCGTGCCAAAATTCTAAACTTACATTGCAATCAAAATAGTAGGGAATTTTAGAGAAAATAATAATTAGTGTCCATTTAAATTAGTGTCATTTAAATTGGTTTTTTGGAATGGTGAGAATTGTTAAATTGTTAATTTTGAATTCTTAAAAAGTCAGTCTAAAATCAGATACTTAGGATTGGGATTACTAAGGAGAGAATTTGGCACCGAAAATTTAGATTTATTGTATCTAAGCTCCAAGTGGGGCATACTCAGGAGAAAGGATGAGGTGAGAGGAGACAGAGTGGCCGAATCAAGGAGTCACGACAGTTCAGAGGGCAGAGTCCCTACTATTTACCATTTTGGAAACTCCTCCAACAGGCCAGCACCACCGGAATTCCACCACGGCCCACCAGGAGCATATCATCCTGCCATGCAGCACTGGGACACCCTGACACTTCTACCCTGAAAGAGACCACCAGATGAGAAATGATGTGAAATGATAATGGAGATGAAATGGAGGGACAGCAAATTCGGGGGATGTAATTAACCTACCCAACATACACCTGGTGACCCGGGAAAACCACCGAAATCGAACCCGGGCCTCTCGAATGTGGGATACATATGAAACCGTCTGACCATCCCCCTATGTAGTAAGTCTAAAACCAACTACTTAAATCTGAGTTATCTGTATTGTCTCTCTGTCTCTCTACATCTAAAACTTTTTCCAAAATTGATTGTTTGGGTTGAGGTGACCTCAAAACCTGCATATTTTGTGAAATATCAACACCAAATTTTGGTATTGGCAGTAGTACTTGTCCCATGTACTGTACGTAAGCAATAATGTAAAAATGCATCGTTGCAACGCTGGGTAAGGTAGGTAGTATAAGCCATACAGGTAATTACGTAAAATGCAATGTTTGTACATTTAGCACGCACGTATTTTGGGTAACCCCTGACATTTGTTAGAGTAGCGCAGTGTTGACCAAGCACAGTGCTGCTTAATACTGCAATTAGCCACCGAGAATAGAGCCACAAGTCCATAAAGGAGTCTTTGCAAGATGTATGGATATAGATCGGAGAAACTGTTGAATCCAAAATTATTCTTTACATTAGCTGCTGCATTTTTAACACGTGCCACCTAGTACATCCTAGATTCTCTCCATGACTTTCCCTCCAAGGAGAGTAGCGAACGAGTGGAACAGCAGCAACACAAAATGAAAGGGTAGCGGAAATCATTCCTTTTTTCACACCATTTTGCTGCCAAATGAAAACTGGTTTTCACGCTGTTAATTTGCGGTCGTGGCAGTACAAGGTCAGATGAATGATGCATTTATTCTGATCGATCACAAAGTGAGCAAATAGCGCGAGAATTAGTCCGGCACGTTGCTCCAGCTGCTTCATTCCTGCACGTGGAACGAAAATGAAACATACCTACATCTCAGGAGATCGGCAAACATTATTATTATTATTATTATTATTATTATTATTATTATTATTATTATTATTATTATTATTATTATTATTATTATTATTATTATTGTTATTATTATTATTATTATTATTATTATTATTATTATTATTATTATTATTATTATTATTATTATTATTATTATTATTATTATTATTATTATTATTATTATTATTGTCAATGAGCCCATGTAGTACTACGCAAAGTATTTAGAGACGGAAATTAATTGTTCTTTCACACTAGCCGTGTGTAGGACGCAACATGAAGGGGTACAACAAGACTGAAAAATTCAATGCCATAGCCGGGATTTGAACCACGGATCTTCTGGTCTCCATCCAGCCACTCTAACCATTTGAGCTACTATGGCCAACGTGCCAACGTGCCAACATGAAACTCCTAGTGGTTTACCTGGAGAAACACGAGTCAGTTGGAGAATTTAATGCCATGTTGGCACGTTGGCCATAGTAGCTCAAATGGCTAGAGCGGCTGGACGGAAACCAGAAGATCCGTGGTTCAAATCCCGGATATGGTATTGAATTTTCCAGTCTTGCTCTACCCCTTCATAGTGCGTCCTACGCACGGCTAGTGTGAAAGAACAACTAATTTCCATTAATTGTACCAAATAGTGGTCCGAACTATAAAGCCCGGGCCTTAAAGTACTTACAGCACAGTAAGTCGCCATTAAGATAGCCGTCTCATGTGTTTATGAGAACTCCCAGTGGTTTACCGGGAGAAACATGAGTCAGTTGAAGAATTTAATGTCATTTTGGCACGTTGGCCATACTAGCTCAATGGTTAGAGCGGCTGGACGGAAACCAGAAGATCCGTGGTTCAAATCCCGGCTATGGCATTGAATTTTTTCAGTCTTGCTCTACCCTTTCGTATTTAGAGTTCTGTGAAAACAAAGTTCTCTCATTCTTTGGCTGTGGGTTTTCTTTGTCTCGTCTGTCCACGTTTCTACCTTCTTTTATTTTGATATGTCCTCTTAGTCAACTTGCCAGTTAGGCACCTTCATTCTAAAGACGTCCCTATTTAAGATATTTTCTTGAGTGATTACTGCCAATTTTAAATTATGTTTTATGTCACCAATCCATTTCTTAGCGTCTACTTGTGCTTTACTTCTATTTTCGTAAAATTTGCGGCAAACCCGCATACCAGTGTTAAATTGATTGGCTTCTAATTGGAGCTATGAGTTCTCTTATCCTCAGGTGAATGGTTGTAGGAAATGGATTTTGGTGGTTGTTGGCCACTAAGTCGTATTAATAAAACTTTGTTTGTTTCAGAATTATTTGGTTTAATTCCTACTAAGTTTGCTTATCGACTTGGGTCGGTGACCACCTGTTAGTAAAATTCCTAACATAAATTCAACTTTACTCGAAACCCTGGATTACTTTTTTAAATTTACTTCCGCGCGGTTTCTAGTTCTTCTTTATACGGCGACTACTTTGCTCTAATGAACTTCTAATGCTGCTTCCACTTACGCTGGTTGCGCTATTCTTAACTTCCCTACATTTCAGACTTATAAATCTTCGCTTTTCTTCTTAATGCGCATGAACTCGTCCTTCCTGTCGTAGTTTCACCTTTTAAGTAAAATTTTCTTACTTCCCGACTCAGTTCGAACCTTATTCTGACCCCCTCTCTAGCTTTATCACATGACCAAATTAGCTCACCGTTCTCAAATGTTACATTATTATTGGTTTCTCATTTATTTTGAATTTTCGCATTGGTTTGCAAAACTCATCTAACTCATTGACGTTCAGCCCACCCTGAGTTGGGGAACGCCTCCCCTGAGTTGTTTGTAACAGTATACATCGTTATCAAATCAGCGAAGTAAATCCCTTTAACGTTCATGCTCAACTGCATTTTGAAAGCCCCTTTGTCCCGACATATTCCTGGCTGGAAATGTTCCATAGTTCTCAGACATTGAACTTTTCCTAGCACAAAGAAGGTAACGGTCCTTCCTTCCTGTCTCTCCGACGTGTACAGATTTTTACAAGAATGTTTTCTCTTTCTTGCCTGGATGCTAGTATATATGTTATATTAAATTATATTCTTCCCTTCTTATTCTTTAAGTCAACCGCTATTTTAATCATTACTCTATCCATTCTAATTTCATATTATTATAACAAGATTTTTATATTAGTTTAGCAAAACATTTTTATTAATTTATATTCTGTTTTAATTATCTGATTTCGATTAATTCGCCGCCTCGTAATCGCTGCCTGATACTGCGGTTACATATTCCATGATTTGTTTTGTGAGCATATTTGAAGTTAATCGTTTAATATGAGCATACAATTTTAACCTTTGTTTCTTAATATCACTATGGATGTCTATATATATTTTTTAATTTCCTTTTTACGTCCAAGTCTGTATTCTTCATCTACAACTTGTGGATCTAAAGTTTTTCTAATAATTTTACGTTCCTCTTTTTCTATATTTTCGATACCTGCTTTTCTGTTCAAAGTTAACCTTTCTCACCATAGAGGCACTCTGGTTTAATTACAGTGCTATAGTGTCTTAATTTTGTATATTTTTAATGCATTATTATTATTATTATTATTATTATTATTATTATTATTATTATTATTATTATTATTATTATTATTATTATTATTATTATTATTATTATTATTATTATTATTATTATTATTATTATTATTATTATTATTATTATTATTATTATTATTATTATTATTATTATTATTATTATTATTATTATTATTATTATTATTATTATTATTATTATTATTATTATTATTATTATTATTATTATTATTATTATTATTATTATTATTATTATTATTATTATTATTATTATTATTATTATTATTATTATTATTATTATTATTATTATTATTATTATTATTATTATTATTATTATTATTATTATTATTATTATTATTATTATTATTATTATTATTATTATTATTATTATTATTATTATTATTATTATTATTATTATTATTATTATTATTATTATTATTATTATTATTATTATTATTATTATTATTATTATTATTATTATTATTATTATTATTATTATTATTATTATTATTATTATTATTATTATTATTATTATTATTATTATTATTATTATTATTATTATTATTATTATTATTATTATTATTATTATTATTATTATTATTATTATTATTATTATTATTATTATTATTATTATTATTATTATCATCATCATCATTATCATCATCATTAGTATATAAATATGTGGTGGATAGACATAAAACTTTATTCTTTTCGATAAAGTCAAATATTTCTTTCGGTGATCTAAATTTTCTTTCTTACTTTATTTCTTGTGAATGATCTATTTATTCAGATTTGTCAATTAACATTCATTTAGTCTAGTTTTAACCTTGTGATATATTACAGGTGCTGAAAATCCTCAGTAATAATGAGAAGCAATTTAAAAGCAGTGCTCTTGTTAGGTCTTCCCAACGTGCTCTCGTGTAAAGCACTTCTGGATTTTAAGCGCATACTTAGAGAAGAGGAAGTTAAACGCTTGCGCCTGCTGGAACTGGAAATCTTCCACATCGTTCATAATATTGGTTACCATAGCGCTGTTAGCAACATTTTTGTACTCGAGGTCTGAGTTTTGCTTTCTACAAATGACGTCATTACATTCAAACCAATTCAGTGCTGGAACTAAATATCACCTGATTATGTTGGTAACACTTTCAGAACTTATCTGATTATCAGATTTTTAGATTTTTAATGTTTTCAAATGTATTATTTTAATGGAATTTATGGATAAAATTTTATTATACGCAACGAAAAAAAAATCCTTGCATGAATTTCGAGAGGTTTAGCCAGGTTGAAAAATATATTGACTTATATTGGCAGGGTAGTTTATCATCTTAGTATAATTAGTGATCTTTAGCTTGTCTATCACTCAGGTACCTTAGGTAATTACTGTAGCTGTAATTTCAGTACATTGAAATTTCAACGATGAAACGCATTTTGAGGACCCTGGTTTCAAAACCAGAATATTTATACGCCCTTGTGAGAACTTGGACAAAAAGCAAAACTTAAAAACACTTTATGTTTTGCTTTCACATGAATTTCTCTACTTATTTTGTGCAAAATATTTTTACGAACCTTACTCTTCTATATGCTTCATATTAATCTAAACAGACATATGTAAACATTGTTTTATTAATATTTATTTAGATACATGAGAATAGGGGAATAAAGCAGGCTTAAGTTGAGGTCAGATTTTTTTAGGAGCTGGTTGCTAAATGAAGCTTTGAAATTTCAATCCCTTTGCATGACAAGGAGGAAGGAAAACGAAAAATAACTTTCCACTAGAGAGGAGTACCTACAAGTATTAAAAATTCAAACTAATAACAAGGAATATCTCAGAAATGGTTAACTTTACAAAAAATTACATTTGACATGATTAATGTATCGAATCTAACAAGATATGCAATTTTTTTGCAGTGGGATTTTGCATATCCAGTAGGTTTACCAGTTAAGCAAAACGTCATTCCAAGTCTTTCAGAATAAAAAGAACTTAGGTTGTTGGTAGAGAAGATTTACATTTCATTTGTCATTCAAATATCTGAAGATATAATTCAGTATCAAAGTCGTTGTCATTTTTTAGAAAATAAAATTTTTGGAAAAAGTCGTCATGTAAATATTAATTTGGAATTTTCGCAATCTTTGAAGATCTGAACTTAAATATTAAGTTAGGTATTTGGCTTTTCTTTAGTCGCTTCTCTCTAACACACAAGCACACATACTGAATATTTTAAAAATACTTTTTCAGATTCAAGGAGTTTCAAAATGTGAATTTGCGGATAAATGTGGATATCTAATATTTGTATGGAATAAATGATTCCTTTAGTTACTTAAAGACATGTTAAAGAACGTAAAAATGAAATGTAGATTTAATATCACATTTTGTGCATGAACAGACATCGGTTCAAGGATGCCAGGCTGGGATTTTTCATCTGTTTTTATATTTTAAATATTGATCTGACCATTAAAATGTATACCTTACATTTTCTTAGAAGTCCTCTTCAGCCTCCTTATCGTTTGTGAACTGGAAGTCATATAAAGCAGTAAAACCTTTTCAGAGACAAATTAGTTCTCCTTAAGATGTACAGTTTGTGTCAAATTTTTCGTAGTATTAAACTTTTACCAAATAATTAGTTGTACTTTTATCTTTCTCAGGTTGGGTTTCTGTCGTCTAATACGCAATTCTTCTTACATATCCTCAGGACTCTTTAATAAACACAATCTTTTGAGCTACATTCGTGATCTTCCCTACCCGTTGATGTTTATTTTTACCTCGGCCATTCTTACAAACGCTTATAGTTTTCTATTTTTGATGTAGAAGTTTGAAGAAATGGTTTCACTTTTCACTACATCCTTTTTTTAAGTACAAGGGGATACGAGACTGAAATGCTGGTAAAATATTTAAAAAGCGGATCGCAATATGCTGGCTTTGAAAGTCCATACACTTTCCATGACATCATGAGAGACAGACAAATGGAAAAAGCAATATTAATTTGTCAAGGATGTGTGTTTTAACTAGATTTTGACACTTCTTAGAAAACAAAGTCGTAAATATATTTAAATTTCCGACAGATAATAATTACAAAATTATATTCTTAGAATAAAGCCTTCTATAAAGAGTATTCCACAGAAAGCAAAATTAGACAAAAGCTGAAGTTAAAGTTATAAATTATCATAAATCAAATATTTTGAAAATATTTTACATTATGAATTACTATTCCTACACATATAAATAATAAAGTCTTAAATGAAGAATTTCTCATTTCATAAAATACACTAAATAATTTAAAATGCAATATAAACTAAATATAAAACTCAATAAAGAAAAAGATAATGAAAAATATAATAAAACATAATTATTTCTTTTGTAATTTACGTCCTCCAACGTTAAGTCATATCGGACGATGAATGGAATGGGTGAAATGATGTTTAAATGAGCCCAGTGTCCATAGAGCTTAGAGTTACCCGACATTCGTCTTTTAGGATAAGGGAAAACCCCGGAAAAAGCCTTATCCAGGTAACTCACCCTGGCCGAGATTCGAACTTGGGACCTCTTGAACGTGAGGCAGACATTCTACCACCAGGATACCGAGGCGAACAATGAAACATATAGAAAAATATATCATGACCTAAGATAATGATTTATATCTATGATACGATATATGTATATGATTTATGATATATGACACAACAAATCACAATTTGTATTTAAACTACTTAAGTAGGTAAACTAAAATCAAATTAATACAAAATATCGTTTTAAAATAAAAAAATTTATAGTTAATCAATGTAATATTAATAATAAATACTCACTATAATAACCTATAACTCTTCTATAGGTTATAGGTTAATAAATACAGAATAATAAATACAGAATAATAAATACCATGTTGATGTTTTTGACCATCTCTAATCAAAATTATTTTGTTTGTGAACTATGTTGTCAGGAACACATCAGGGCAACCAATGTTTTGGAAGTAGTCCCGTAAAATTTCTTTTACATGCCAATAAATTTATTGAGATGGGGCTCTCGTGTTTAAGCACCGTTTTGGTTAGATTTTAATATGCAACCTTTAGATTAGAGGTCAAAACTTAAACAACTGAGGCATCCTGTAACTATTATTTACAAAATTTTAGAGAAAGTGAAGAGATTGCAAAGGATATTTATAGGAAATCCATTACACACATTTTATTAGTAGTGCAAATATTTTAAGTCTGGCCCCATAGCTCAGTCGGCAGAGTAACGTGCGAGGGGTTTAATTTCCGGCTGGAGTGGGGATTTTTCTCCAAAAGGAAAACAGCAGCTGATATGATCATTGCAGTTAAGGCAAAATGGAACAACAAAAATTAAAAGTATTATGTGTTTCAAATGGGAAGGTGTTTGTCCTTGAGTGCTACTAGGTGAGCAACCAATCGGAGTCCTGCGGTGTTGTCGTATTGCATTCCCTCTAAGTGGTGTGTGAGGAGCACCAACCTAATCAATCTGTATGAAGTACTATTGGCGCTAAGACAAAAATTCAGATTTCGCCAAAACTGATCCATGTGGAAGGTAGAGAGTAATGTATCTAACATAACCATGAAAACCCCATGTTTTTTTAGCTGAAATAGTTTTTCTAATACAAATAAATAAAACACTATTACCTGTATTATAACAATAAATCGCGACGTAAGCACTGTATGAATATCATTATTGGTTGGCATGTATGCGTGTACGTATATTTGTAATTACTCAGAACTGCAACGTAAATGTTTGACATTACGTGATAAAAGAATTACTTTGAATAATCCAATTCGAGCGAGAGGAAACAATTAATTTCCTGCTGCCCTGGCAGAACGTGTCTGGTCACATTATATCTTTGTTTATGAATGGTTCATAATCTCTATTTACTCTAGAGAGTTCAAAGTGGTTGGTGTGTATGTACATATACTTTTCATTATTCAGAACTGAAATTTAAACTACTGCATGACGTGATAAACGAATTACTGTGAGTAAATCAAGGTGTTAAATTCGAGAAAGAGCAAACACTTCATTTCCTGTTAGCCTGTGGAATGCTGTATGCCTATGTTTATGAATGAATGCTGGATAAGAAGTGTTTATTTAGTCTGTAGAGTTCAGATCAGTATCATTCAGTTGTTCTTTACACAACAGTAGAGTAAGTGTTAAATAGTGCAATTGCTTTTTGCGGTGAATTTAGTGGCGAGTCAGAAAGGCAATTATTTCGAAGTCAGGCTCGAAATATTGTTTTTAAGTTGCACATGTTCTTCAAACATTCTTCAAACAATTGGGCAATGAGGAATATAGAAATCAGCTCGATTTAAAAAATGCTCAACGGGTTACTGCTGAAGCGTGTGGTGTAGGTAAAACAAGTGTGTCCCGCATTTGGATTAGAAAAGCAGGTAATTCATAAACTATAATTATAGTTATAGTATTTAAAAATATACATAATTTGCAAAAATGCTTTTTCCAATTTTGATTTTGGCAACTGCATCATTGTAAAAGTTTGTAAAATATAATTCGCTTACCCTTACGTCTTACGCCAAGCAGACCTGCGTGTTGTATGAATGTGCGAGAGAGAGGGAAATATAAAAGGAGTGGGGTAACAAGCTGGCAACGCTGAGTGTGATACGGCATCTGATTAGCTGGACTTCAGAACTCTTCCCATTTGAAACACATAATAAACATTTGAATCAAAATCAATAACGACGTTTAAGAAGATGAAGATAAGCAAAACTAAGCGTAGCTTAGAATGCGGGTTTTCATAAACATTGTAAGATGGAGAACTAAGATATCACATATGGTATTTATTCGCTTTTGATTATGCTTTTCTCTCTATGGCACACACATATAAATATATACACACACTCACAAGATTTCCTTTGGGTACTAAAATGGAAGGAAGAGAAATAAAAGTTGCCTTGACAACATCCTTATTGAGGTAGAGCTTGTCAATCACATATTCAAGAACGCATGAGTTTGAATCTCAGTTTGGATAAGATTCTTTACGGGATTTTCCTTAATGGTACTCTAATGTTTATGGGTCTCATGATAATTTGAGCCTCATTTCGACTATATCATTATGTTGGTGTGATATAAACTAGCGAGCTTAAATAACTTTGATTACAAAAACAAATGAAAAAGATTTGATATGATACATTTACGTGATTTTCTTTATCCGCTGTCATTTATTTTTGTGGTCTCCCCTATCTAATCTTACTAAAGTAGTACATACCTGGTATTTTGTACATAGGGACACCATTGCATTCCATTAATTTTTGACACTGACAATTTATAGAAAATACGGTTTTGAGGCTCCTGAATAAACTATTAAGAACAAAAGCTCCATGTCTTTATATATGCCTATGCACCTTTTCCTATTTACTTATTTCTATCTAATCGAGACAAACGTTTGCAAGAATAGTTTCATTACAGATATCGTTGTAAATACAGAAAATTGCAGCGATAGTCAAATGTCTAGAACCGAGTAGCTACAATACATATTGGCAAAGAAACTGTATACGCTTTCCTTGATATCGCGAGAAACAATTGAGTGATGTGTTGTATCCACAATAATTTATATATTTCCTCTTATAAAATTCCCGCAGAAATTATTTTCATTCCTATTTCCTGTTAATTGATATATACTTTTATTAGATATTTACATTTCGTTGTAGGTGTAAGGCAAACGGTAAAGATACATGTCACAAAGGGGATCCCAAAATCTGTGCAGAACCAACGTGTGAGTTCTGTGCTTCAAACCTTCCCACGGGAAGGAGGGGCGAGGGAGAGAGAGAGAGAGAGAGAGAGAGAAAGAGAGAGAGAGAGAGCCCGGATTCGGGAGACATGCACAGGTATGGATGGGATCCTAAACGATTCCAGAATGAATGTAGGTATCTGATTCAAAAGCCACTCCAGACCAGCTTACTGTGATATCCTTACACTTCGTCATCAATTCAATTAACAATTCTTTCTCCATAGATGAGAAGTTTGTCTCACGGCTTTATTTATGATTTTGTTCATCCGCCATTTTTCAGCTTGTGCAGACGAAAATGAAAACAAAATCTCATCGCAGTACGTTCAGAAAATAATACGACTCATCCATAGCCGTCTATAGCTGAAATATTCACAGGTTTCTTGGCGTTAACACAGGTTTTTTTTTAACATTTTCAGAAAACAGGTTGATGAAATGCAAGAAATTTAACATAAGTGTTAGCGCTGTGATAATTTTTACGTTACATTTGTTAAGGTCGATTTTAACATCTGTTGGTGAAATCGGGCATGATAGCAACAATAATAAGCACAGTCCGAAACACACGATGACTCATTAAGAAGGAATATGCCAAGCAATATAACGGATACAGAAACGGTTGCTACCGTATAAGATTGGCCAAGGCTAGGTAAGGCTAGGTAAAAAAGGTGAACGTTTAGTTATCTACTTGTCCACCTACCGAGATCTACTGCATTGTTCATATACACGCAAGCACATACAGAAACGTGCGAATTGACCAATGGAAATGAAACAGTAACCAGTGATGAAGCGAGAAAATTTAAATTAGAGAAAAGTAACACTCTTGGTTACGAAACAGGAAAAAATTGATGCTAGGCAGTTGGCAAGCAGGCTGGCGGAGAGCTGCGTGTACATATGAAATAAGGGCAACATCAGTGCGCAATGAAATGTGCTTGTGTGAGGTTTCGCTGACGGTGGAAAGGTAAATGGGAAGTCAAAGGTTAGCAAAATGAATCAGTCTGTTATATTGCTGTTATTCTGAGAGAAAGGATCTTGCAGCCCTGAGTTAGAGTCGCACGAAGAACCTAGGAAATCCCATGGAGTTAAACCAACACAAGTCACCTCCCAATCGGGCGTACCGGCCCAGTAGAAAGATTTTGATCATTTCTTAGGTTTTTCAATGATTGAAATCAATTACAATAACGAATGGTTCACAGGAAACTCAAAAATTCAATATACACATTTTATTTCTCATCTTATGATATTTTAACAAAATAATTAGTAGCACTTTGAGCAATTGAAAATACAATAAATTTATTTCCATCTAAAGGATACTTTGTGGTGTTTTCTTCAAAATATCTTTATTACAAAATCAAATTTGATATTTAAGAAAATTTTCGTTTTTTGACTTCAGGTGATTTCAGGACAAACAAACAGCCAGACATATAGACAGACATGCACACCACACGCACGAATATTTTATAAAATCTTTTTGTGGAATCAGAAGCCTCGAAATTGTGTTGAAGAAATCCCGGTACCGAATTTTGTGGTGGACTGCAACACTTTCTGTTTATTATTTGTAGTTTAAGGTGAAGAAATCCTGCACAATTTACATTTTTATTTCAATAAATTATAAATATATAATGTTCTATATCTTTAATTTATTTTCTTACAGTATATAAAAGTACATTTCTATATTTTGAGATGAGGTAGACAATTTTCAAATTGATAGCAGCATAAACGATAATTTTTTAAAAATGTTTACTTCATTGTTTTTAAGGCCATGAGCATTACCTTAAAATCTATTAGTGATTTTCAGGATATTGGAATGCTTAAACGTCTGTTTCGAGAAATGTGGATCCTCAAAATAATTATTTGTCTACAAGCTACTGAATTTGGTAGATACATTATATAATCAAGGAATTTAAAGAAGAAGAAGGTGATTTTTGAAAGTCATAAGAAGTTCGTTGATTTGGATGAATCTAAGGAATAAGGTTTTGTCCGGATTTGTAAAAGTCAGAACTTTAGTCAGGGGCTGAAACTTGAGTATTGGTGGCATATTTAACGGAACCTATAATTTCCCGCAGATCACAAATATTTTATGTTCAAAATTTGGTCCCAATTGGCCAGTAGTTTTATATATAAGAGATTGAACGTAAGGGAAAGGTTAGCTTTTGGAAAAATCAGTGAGGTGGCTTTGGGAGATTTAAAGGAATAAGTTGTGAATTTTGTTAGGTCCTACAGCATAAATTTACTTCTATATTTGGGTGAGAAACTATAACATGGCAAATATTTTTTGCTGCATGCTACGGCGTAAGCTTAAATTTCTATTGCTTACCTATAAGTAGAAAACCTTGAACTAATAAGTTTAAAATAGATAAGGATAGAAATGCAGGGGTAGTCATGAGTAAACCAAGATTTTTGTTTTATTTAACTCACAGGTGTCCAACATTTGTAACGATTAGTTGAATGGGAAGCATGAAAATATGAAAAATGTAATTTTTAAAAGTGGTAAGGTATGTTTTGCCAAGTTATATAAGTGTGCACATGTCTGATGATATTGGAAAATTTGTATAGTTTTGTATAGGTATAAGTTGTTCTCCGGAGAAACGTAAATTGCCTTAAGGCTTTAATTAAGATTATTTGATTAAAATGTTAAATAAATATTATTTGGTTATGAAAATTGGAAAGCAACCAAGTAAATTGGAAGTAAATTATAAGTCTTCCTAAACCGTTGCCTGAAAAATATCATGCATATCTATCTGGTGGCGGGAGATTACCAAAAAACTATGGAAAAGAGCAGTTCAACACCAAATCTCTAAAGAAATTAAATTTACAAAGTAGAAATGGATCGGACATACTTTGAGAAGAGAAAATGACATAAAAATGGCATTTGATTGAAATCCCCAGGGACTGAGTAGATGTACAGAAAGACCTAGGACAACATGGTATAACACGGTGAAGCAACTGTATTGGCGAGCAACGAGTTCTACGTTGGCGCGACGATTTGAAGCAAATATATGTGGCGAGCAAAGTTCCATGTTGGGACAGTTTGAAACAAATAGTGTTTAGCTCAGGGATAAGCAATGAGGTTTCTCACAGGGTATGCGTGGATATGTGTGAGAAGGATAGTTTTAATGACACTGGAATGCCCGTTTCAAACTGCTTTAATGACTACTTCTTTTATTATTACATTAAACTCGAAGTTGCCGACCAAGGATTACCAATATCACTGTTTAAAGTTACTGAAGGCGGAATGCTTATTACTCGATCACTTCTATTCTGCCCAAGACAGAAGAAGTTGACCGCCCTAATCGCCCTCACACCTCGGACTGATTGACCACACAGCTGCGCGTTGGTGTCTGGGTCACTTTCACTTTCTGGAAGCCCTCTTATTCAACCAAAGATTCCCTTTGTAACAATTTTGTCATGCCATTATTAAGCGTCCGAAGAAGCCCATTCAACAAATTCAAGTGCCACCCTTTAGAAATCTGCTACGGATACCGTTTCTTACACTTCTTTTGTTATAAAAACTCAACCAACTGCACCTTTTCGTGTCGTAACAAACATATAAGACTCCTTTGAAATCCATCATGATTCTTTACTTATTGCAATCCCTTAATTTTGGTATCAACGGTCAGAGATGAAGCGAAAGAGGCATTGAAAAGCTGGCACGAGATTAAAGCATTGGCAATCAACAGGGTTCGACGGCGTGCATTTATCAAAGCTCTAGGCTTCCCTGTGGAGTGCCTAAGACTATCACTACTATTTACTAACCATAAGTTGTTCCCAAATCACCGCCCGCTTCTAGAAGTTAGGCATACGTCAACACGCGCATGGCGTGCCGGTAAGGTTGGTTGCAAGTTTCAGGGTTTCAGAAGTATCTGTACTCAGAGTTATGGCTCTTTGTGTTCGTCAAAATAGGTTGTGATGATTTGCAAAACGGACTAATGAAAACACTTTCATCGCATTCAATCAATCTGGTACTGAAGACAGTGTACATAATTTGTTACGTAACGGATTTCAAAGCAGATTTTACACTGAACAGAAAACAACATGACTGTTTGGATAAAACAAAATTCCTAGTTTATTTGCTTAGTACAGCTGATATGACTGTTAGCGAATTAACGATTATGTGTTTGCCATTGGAACTTCCGTCTCTCACTCTGTTTACATTTTAAATTCAAGTTATTAAATGATTAAGTATTACTGTGTGTAACACACGCCAGGAGGCTGTCATCGTGCTTCGATTTTGGTATGTTATTGTTGTTATTGTACGTCTTCGGTACCTTATTGTTGAATGAGGCCTTGGTACCAGAGAGGTACATTCTGGAAATATATTTGTCTAGACTAATACAATGTTACTTTGTACGCTTAGAAATGGGTATAGTATAAGAGACACAATATAATGGCCTCGAAATATATGTAGCCTCGAAAGAGAAAATCAAATTTGTTTATTTCTTTGAGGATGTTGTTTACAATTTAAATTTATTTAATGAATGCTCGAAATATTATAATGTTTAAATTAAGTTTAAAAAGTGAAATTGTGAAAACAAATAAGATGTTTGTATACGTTGCTACGAATGATGTAGCCATAAAGAAAGTGTGGTTGCTATGGGAAAGAAAACAAATAATCTTCCTCAGAAGAAGGATGCCTCAGAATAAGTTTAGACGTCGTAGATGGACGTAAATCAGAACAAGTTTAATCGTAGAATATGAAAGTTATATATGTAATAACAAAAGGGATTTAAGTAAATCATCGTGTTAGGAAGAATTTATTAATTTAAATAATAGTATTTTAAATTTCACCTTCATAGAGGATGGACGTAAAAGTTTATACTCTGGAAAGATTTTAAGTTTAGTTGTGTTATAACGTTTTGTGTCAATTTAATTAAGAATTGAAATTAATATTTTTAAAGAGAATTCCAGTAATTTATTCTGTGTTATAAATCATTTCTTGAGGTCGAAATCTGCCTTGAGATATGAACCATCATGTTATGGCTGGGAAATCATCTTTTAAATTAACTTTAAAACCAAATTTAACGAACCTAAATTAAAACTCCTTCAAATATGCTACAACTTGGCGATACATAATACATTACATAAGAATTCGTTTTCAAATGTCGCCGCAACGTAGTGCAGAATCATACAGTTGAAATTTCATTTACAGACATTAAAACCTGCAGACAGGAACGAAATTCAAATTGATAACATTGTCTTTAGAAACCTTACGCCCTAATTACTTGTATCTAAGGCACAGCTCCGCATATTAACTAAAGCAGCTGACTAACAGAGAAGGGCCTAGCTTCAAAATTTTCATTTTACACTTTTTAAAATTTTAAGAAATCCACAAAAATCTAATGAAAATGAAAATATTCATTGATTAGAAATTGTTTTGCAATTTTCATGAAGAATGAATGATAATAAATCTTGCTCCACATAAAAATATATCTAGGTATTTCATTGATAGAAAAACAGGATTAAATACTGAAGAATGTGACTTTTGCAACTAAGCTGTGGAGAATGTTAGTTCTCCAATGTAAAAGTATGGAGAATGTTATTTTTGATACCAGGTATAATGAAAATGTAACACTTCAGTTAAGATAAAATTTCTTGGCAGATATATCAATTAAATCACTTTATTGTAACTTATGCGTTAGCAAACTAGAATGTTATACATTGACATTAAGTGAAAAAATCTGTCCTTAATGTGTAAAAGAGGTAATTCTTCTACATGACTGCATTCGCACTCATGTTCATCTGCCCCTACAATAATTTCTGGGCTATTTATTACATGTTTCAAAAAGAGTACAGTTTCAAGCGTTCTCCAATCTTCTCTGTAATGTTTAATGAGAAGGTAATCGACATCTTCTTTTTCTTACCCTTTTTTATATAATTACTTCCAGGAATGACTTCTGCTCTTATTGCTCCTAAGCTTCCTATTGGTTGAGAGGAGAATGTAACTTTAGCAGCCAAAATGGTTTTGGAGAATGTGAGTTTTCCAACCACGTCCAATTTTCTTCCCTTCTTTAATATAGGAGAATGCCAGTTTATTATGTGTTTTAAATGGGAAGGTGTTTGTCCTTGAGCGCTACTAGGTGGGCAACTAATCGGAATTTTGCGGTGTTCTCGTATTGCATTCCCGCTAAGTGGTGTGTAACGAGCGCCAACCTAATCAATGTGTATGATATACTATTCGCGCTAAGACAAAAATTCAGATTTTGCCGAAACTGATCCACGTGGAAGGTAGAGAGTAATGTATCTAACATAACCATGAAACCCCCATATTTTTTAGCTCAAATAGTTTTTATAATACAAATAAATAAACCACCATTACCTGTATTATAACAATAAATCGCGACGTAATCTCTGTATGAATTTGGCATGTATGTGTGTATGTATATTTGTAATTTTTCAGAACTGAAACGTAAATGTTTGACATGACGAGATAAAAGAATTGCTTTAAATAATCCAATTAGAGCGAGAGGAAACAATAAATTTGCTGCTGCGCTGGCAGAACGTGTCTGGTCACATATCTTTGTTTATGAATGTTTCGTAATCTCAGTTCAAAGCGGTTGGTGTGTATGTATGCACATATACTTTTCATTACACAGAACTGAAATTTAAACTACTGACATGACGTGATAAAAGAATTACTGTGAATAAGTCAAGGTGTTAAATTTGAGAAAGAGCAAACGCATTTCCTGTTAGCCTGTGGAATGCTGTATGCTTATGTTTATGAACGAATGCTGGATAAGAAGTGTTTATTTACTGTGGATAGTTCAGATCAATATCATTCAGTTGTTCTTTACACAACAGTAGAGTAAGAGTTAAATAGTGCAATCACTTCTTACGGTAAATTTAGTTCCGAGTTAAAAAGGCAGGTATTGCGAAGTCAGGCTCGAAGCATTATTTTTAAGGTGTACAGGTTCTTCAAACATTTTTTGGAAACAGAAACTAAAAATGAGTTATTGCAAAAAGTACTTCCGTTTAAAAGCACGGAAAAAGTGTATCGGCTGGATCAACTTGCAATTGAAACGGGACACGAGGTAATATGCCTCCCACCATACCACTGCCAATATAATCCAATTGAGTTTTGTGGGCTCAAATTAAAAGGGGGGTTGCAAACACAAATAATGCTTTTAAACTGACGGACGTTAAACGACTTGTTCAGGAAGAAATTCACAAGGTGACACAATATTACTGGGAAAACTGCGTGAAGCACGCAGAATACCTTCAAGAAGACAATTTTAAGAAAGAAATAGCACGTGACGAGATTTTGGAACCTATAATCATAAATTTGCAAGACTCAGACGATGAAGATAGTGACAATGACGAATTGTCTCTTAAAGGAAGTGACATTGACAGCGATATGGATGAACCACTGGCAGTTCCATTGGAATAGAAAAACAGGTAATTCATGAACTATAATTATAGTTATGGTATTTTAAAATATACGTAATTTTCGAAAATGCTCTTTCCAATTTTGATTTGGGCAACTGCATCATTGTAAAAGTTTGCAAAATATAATTTTCTTACCATTACGTCTGCGCCAAGCAGAGCTTCATGTTGTATGAGTGTGCGAGAGCGAGGGAGATATAAAACGAGTGAGGTAACAAGCTGGCAACGCTGAGTGTGATACGGCTGGACTCCAGAACTCTTCCCATTTGAAACACACAATAGTTATATAATTTGCCTTCTTTCACATTGAGATCAACATTTAACCGTTGTAAATGTTAGCACACCAAGTACCGAAACTTGCCTCGTACGTGGTGACAGTTTTAGAAATACAAGAAAGCTTGTACATAAACGAACTGAAACGGAAGCAAGTAGTCCTACTTAATGTAACGATACTGCAGCAGAAGGTGCTTTTTTGTAATTAACGTACTCCGACGTTGTCATA
>CM060947.1:90308772-90357680 GCA_030765055.1 Mantis religiosa | reverse complement strand
GAGAGAGAGAGAAGAGACAAATACATGGTTTCCGATTTGTTTTTGGCGTAGCACTGAAAGTACTACAAAAGCGTGAAAGTTCAAGCTGCTAGCATTTCTGGCATTGTGTGTGCATTTTGAACATTTCTACGTACCAGCATAAACGCATATGGATTTTCCACTTTGTATATAACGTTAATGATAGCAGCGTATATGAAATTTGTGACTTTTGAGTAATCCTATGTGCATAGCTTACGCTTCAGTGGACGTTTACGCTGCAATGGATAAATCCATTTGGACATAAATTTGTAAACTAATGTGCAAACTCTAACAGTTTGATCCATATTGATCTTGAGTCCCAAATTCAGATTAAGCCTTGAAGGTTGCTCTCATAGTTGTAACATATATATATTGACATATAACTCTTCCTGTACCGCACCAAGATCTCTTTGAAATCGAGGTCTAAGACAGAGAATTCATTAGCCCATGAAAATGCATACGACCGTGCAGAAAAAGGGCCTCTAAAGAGGGTTGATTTAAATTGACAACGAACTATGTAATTCTATAGTTTATAGGCGTCAATTTTCAATCCTTCTCTTGCAACAGCACATAAAATTTCATCTTCCAAAATGTAGCATCCACGCAAAACCTATTAATAAAGCAACATTTACTAGAATTACAAGTTATAGCCTTAAACCATTATCACATTCACAATTAATAAAATCCCCTTATCCCAATTAGCTGAGTGACAAGTCCCATACTTCAACCCAAAGTATAAGTTTACATTACTGGCAAACTGCATTTGTTCTTTAGGAAACTGGTCACGAATCAAGGTAACATCAATATATAAAACATAATTTATTCACTTTACTAAGTTTCAAAAGGTACAGTCAGACTAAAAGTGTCACGATTGAACCAGGGATTTCTCGGTCTCCCTCCAGTTGCTCTAACCACTGAGCTGTCATAGCAACATGCCAGCACGATATTAAATTCTCCAACTGACTCGAATTTTCTCCCGATAAGCTATTAGATCTCATATACATATGAGCTAACAGCTTAATAACGACTTACAATGCCGTAAGGACTTTAAATTCATGTTTTAAAATGTATACCTCTATTAGGTTAATTAATGGAAATTAATTATTCTTTCATAATAACCAGTGCAGGTAAAGGTTTGGGAAGGTCAAAATCATAGGCGGGATTTGAACCAAGGATCTCCCGGTCCCGGTCCGGTTGTTCTAACAAATACCAGCTTACATTTTCTAAATTACTCGTATTTTTCTCTCGGCAACCTACTGCGAGATCTCATATGCATATTAGATAACATATATTAATGGAAATTTACAATTCTGTAGCTACTTGGTAGTTACGAGGATGGGTCCAAAATGAATGCATCCTATTTTTCCCCCTTAAATAAGTAAGTTATATGAAAACTTTGAATTTGGCGCAATTCCTTAAACCTTCTTCTCCAATCCCCTGCAGTAGTAACTTCCTAAGTCAACAGGTGGCAGCACTGCATCCTCTTGCAAAATGGCTGACATCGACATTCGTATTAGACAGCGTTCTGTGATTGAATTTTTGACTGCGGAAGGTGAAACGCCAATTTGCATGCGTGAAAGGCTAAAAAATGTGTATGGTAATGCAACGGTGGATGTCAGCACTGTTAGATGATGGGTTCGTCGCTGTAACGAAGCTGAAGGACAAACACCATTGGCAGATGAAAAGCGAAGCGGCAGGCCGGTGACTGCAGTGGCTCCATGCAACATTCAGCGATTTGATGACATCATTCGTGGTGATCGCCGGGTAACAACAGGTGAATTGTGCCGCATTACCTCCGTCAGTAAAGGCAGTGTGATGAAGATTATTCAAGAACTGGGTTATTCAAAAGTTTGTTCACGTTGGGTACCAAGAATGTTAACCACCGAAAACAAAGAATCAAGGAAAACAATAGCCTCCGAACACTTGCAGCACTTCAATTTGGAGGTACAGGAGTTTCTGGAAAAAATTATTACTGCAGACGAAACGTGGGTTAATTTTTTTAACCTGAATCAAAGAGGCAGTCAATGGAATGGCATCACACAACGTCACCGAAGAAAAAAAAAAAATTCAAAACTCAGTGGTCGGCAGGGAAAGTTATGGTGACTGTTTTGGGATGCAGAGGGTGTGCTTATGATTGATTTTTTGGAGCAGGGATGCACAATAAATTCTGTCCAATACGTCAGAGCTCTCAAAAAGCTGAAAACACGTCTTTGGCGAGTTTACCCAACAATAACTATGGCGGATGTTCTTCTTTTGCATGGCAATGCAAGACCACACACCAGCCGTTACACCACTGCAGAAATTGAGAAATTGGGATGGCAAGTCTTACCTCACCCCCCATACAGCCCTGACCTGGCACCATCAGACTTCCATCTGTTCGGGCCACTAAAGGAAGCTCATCGTGGGATTTATTTTGAAGATGAGGAGGCTGTGAAAACGTCCGTGCGTCAATGGCTTAGGAAGCAAGACCTTGTGTTTTACCACACTGGAATACACGCCCTAGTTAAAAGGTGGAAAAGGACGGAGATTATATCGAATAGTGACAAATTAATCGTTAATGTTGTAGTTTTCAACCTATGTAAACTGGATTGAATTTTCTTGGCAATTAAAAGAGAAACAAATAAGAGGCATTATTTTTTGACCCACCCTCGTAGAACAAGCGGAGGCAGACAAGAAAATCCAAGGTTCAAGTCCCGGCTATGGCAATGAATTTTTCAATCTGATTTTTCCTTTCCGAAACTTGTCTTATACACGACTAGTGTGAAAGATAAATTCATTTCCATTAACCACTTTTATTATTAAAGTCATATCCATGTCTCATATTTAATAAAAATGACAATAATATATACAATATAAATAATAAGCATTATATCTATAGATGTATAAGATCTTATGAATAAAACAGGTTATTAACATTGATAAAAACAGGAATTAATTGCACCTCTCACTCTGTTTACTCTTCTTAGACATACTCAGTGGGTAAAGTCTGTGTAACTTTAATCATATTGTCAACCTATTATACACAAATGATCGTCATTCAAATAACCGAAACAGAAGTTTGTGCCCTGGATTAAGTTCAGCGAAAATTTTAGAACACTCGCGACTACTCATTTCCTTAGAGATTTTCAGTTCTTGGTATATCCGATAGAATTTTGTAAGCCTATGGGTTAAGGAAAGCAATGTCCATTGCCCAATAATAATGAACAAAGAGATCCCTGGTTTATTGTACGCGGATGATTTAACGGTAGGAGCAATTTCCGTAATAGGTCTACAAAAATCAATTGAGGCAATCCTTAGGTTTTGCGCTGACTGGGGACTAAGTATAAACAGCAAAAAATAAAAAATAATGGTATTTAAAAGAGGATCGATACTTAGGAAAGGAGAGGAATGGTTCATAGGAGACCAAAAGGTAGAAGTGTTAAACGAGTATGACTAGGTGTGAGGATGTGTGGCAGTGGAGGATGGGCTGCACAAGCCAGAAAAGTGATAGCAGGGCGGCAATGACAGGGTTAAGAATATGTAAATATAAACCGGAGATGTCAGATGGCTAGAAAGAATGTATGAAGCGGTTGTTGAAGTCAGAACAATATATGCAGTGGAGGTATGGGGCACATCAGAGATAGGAACACAATTATACCAGATGTATGGATTGTTTTGCAAAGAACTACTAGGGCTGCCAAAATCGGCACCAAGAGAACTGGCGTTACTAGAGTTTGGTAATACCAAAAGGAGGGAAATAATAATAGAGAGAATATTGAAATTCTGGTATAAGTGTATTAAAGTACAGAAAGGAGAATTATTGAATCTGTGCATGAAGCAACAGAAAAGCATTAAAAATACAAATAGTTGGTGGGCGGAATGGGAAAGAATGATATTAAAGATAGGCAGGACAGATCTATGGAGAGCAGAGGAGTCAAATTATAACGGTTTTTGGAAGGAAGTGAGAACTAGACTACAAGACATAGATAGGCAAGAGATATGGGAAAGTATAGAAGAAAAGAAATCTTTGACATTTTATAAGCAATTTAAGACAGAATGGGGTAGGGAGAATATATAGATCAATGTGGTAAAACTGGCTGAGAGTAGGAATATTATACTTAAAAGGGTTGAGAAGTAATGAGGTAGGAATATGTGAATTTTGTTCAGATGAAGAAAGAACTGTTCATTACCTGATAGAATGTAAGGAGCTAACAAATTGCAGGAGAAAAATATGTGATAGAAATGGGACGGTGTAAGTAAAGAGATATTGGCGGTACGCATGCTAACGAGAATGGGAGAAAAGAAAACTAGATGTATAGGAGATTTCTTATATAGGATAAGAGAAAAGTGGATTAGGGCAAAAGAAGCGAAGGTCAAGAAGAAATGACATCAAGCTGATTAGGAAAACCAAAGGCTTATGGCCAGGAGACCAGAGTCAGCAAGTAAATCTTAAGGTCAGCAATTTCATGTATTTGTACAGGAGGTATAATACAGCATGTTCTATGTTAAATTTATTGTACTGAATTTTTAATAAATACTGTACAAATAAATAAATTGTAAGCCTATGCAATAACGATTCAACAATAATTATTTACGATATAGTAAGGAAGGTAGGTTTTATGTACGATTTGAGTTACTTAGGGACAAATCGTCAGCCGAGTCACTTCCCATATTATATTGCACAATATTTTATTTAGTTCAATTGTGAATTTATTTATTTTTATTGAAATAATATGAAGATGAAATTATAGAGGTATGCTCAGTTCAGGGACTACATAGTGAAAGATTCGGATAGCATATATTAATCAGCCATAAAATATGGTGGAAGATATTAATATTTCGCTTTATGCGTCAATAAATGTTACGGCTAAATTGAAGGAGGTAATGTGGAAACTAACTACCGGAAAATCGGAATTTATATACAAGGAGAGATATGCAAACGATTTTATTGAGATGAAAAAGAAGGCACGAATAGCTAGGGTTATACAGGGAAGAGAAGGCTTCATATATGTTTTGCAAGGGGAAAGACAAATAAATGTATGGAAGATTGTTTCTTCCATTTATGTGGAAGGAAATCAGAATTATAGCATAAATATAAACTTACAGTTGGTTTATTTATAAATAAAAGAGTTCTTTTCTATATAACATACATAAAGGTATTTAATTTACGTTCTTTTGAGTCAAAATAATCAAGATAACCATGATACGAGGCTTGTCCGTAAAATAAGGTCTCCAATTTTATTTAATATAGAAAACGTGTTTATTGTCAATGAATGTTACATTGATGGAAAGGCGGAATTTACAGATATTTTTCAACATAATCACCATTGCGATCGATGCACTTTTGCATGCCCTGTGGCAGTTTTGGTGTGCCCTTGTCATAGCACTCTCCCGCCAAGTTGCGCAGGTAGCATTCAACCTCGTATTTCAAATCATCGTCGGTCTGGAAATGTGTTCCACCCGGGTGTGACTTCAACTCAGGAAACAGATGATAATCACTAGGTGCTAAGTCTGGACTGTAGGGGGGATGGGTGAGGATGTCCCATCCGAACTGCGCCAGGAGATCAGCCGTTGCCTGTGCAGTATGGAGACGAGCGTTGCCGGGATGAAAAATCACTCCCTTCGTTAGCATTCCCCTCCTTCGGTTTTGAATGGCAAGTCGCAATTTTTTTAAATCTCATAGTAGCTAGCGGCGTTTATTGTTGTACTGGTAGGCATAAACTCGCACAACAATACACCTTTTCTGTCCCAGAACAACTGGCCATCACTTTGCCGGCAGAAAATGTCTGTTTGAACTTTCGCGGCTTCGGCGAATTGGAATGCCGCCACTGACGAGAACGTTCTTTAGTTTCTGGTGTTGTGTACTGTACCCAGGTTTCATCGCCAGTGACAGTTGAGTCCAACAATTCCTCGCCCTGTTCTGCATAGCGCTCCAGGAATCCGTGGGCTGCTTCAACACGTTGCCGTTTATGGTCTTCGGTGAGCATTTTGGGGACCCACCTCGCACACACCTAGCGATAATGCAAATGTTCGGTCAAAGTCTTGTCAATCGTAGTCTTACTGACTTCAGGGATAAGTTCGCACAGCTCGCGAACTGTCACACACCAATCTTTAAGCATTTCTTGCTCCACTTTTGCAATTGTTTCGGCTGAAACTAAAGATGGACCAGAACGCTGTTCGTCATGGACGTCTGTACGTCCATCTTTGAACTCTCTGACCCACTTTCACACGTTTTGACGTCCATACACTGAGACCTATAGACTTCGCATAATTGACGATGAATTTCAATGGGGGTAGTGCCCTTGGCACTCAAAAAACTGATCACTGCACGCAACTCGCACTTGGCGGCGGAAGTGATAGGAAGCTTCTTCGCAAACGGCTGCCCAGCCAAGACTAATGGTTGCAACGGGTTCATTTGGGTGGGGATTTGAAGGGGTGAATTCAAGCTACACGCCAGTGTTGCCGTATATCGCGTAATAGCGTTCCTCTCTGCTCCAGCGCCTTGGAGATCTTATTTTACGGACACGCCTCGTAGTAAGTACCATCAATCAGAACGCTTTGGTATCAGGACAGTTGAGTTGCAGGGTAAGTAGGTAATCATTGTATCAAACTAGGTGCTAAGTTTCATTGAATAAGTTCTGATGGTTTATTTTTATTTCCTTGTTCTTGTTCTTCTTCTTTTTATTTGTTTGTTGTTAGAATTGTGGGCAAAAGTAAGGCCGGTGTGGAAAGTAATGTTTCACTTTTCCGTGCACCTTTCGGTAGTGTAAACGTGAGATTCGAATAGTATGAAATAAAATCTATAAATCATGTTAAAGTTTACCGCATTGATGTGAAGGTCTACACAGTACTGGAAAAAACACAATAAATTTATGCAGTAGGAAGCTAACAAAATCGATAGGTTATCTTCTTTATATCTGCCATAGCTAATCCTGTATTTATTTTAAATACTTAAGTACGATACGTTTTAAAAGCTATCGTTTCTCTCACTTTCAATCTCTTACGCGTAAAATTGAATCCGCTGGCCAACTGGAATACAAATTTTTTTCACATAAAATATTTGGGACTCATGAGAAATTATAGATGCCTTAAATATATTACCCAAACTCAGGTTTTCTAATTTTCAGGGAAGTTTAGTCCTCTGACTGAAAGCTGTGACAAAACCCTGGACACTCATTCTTTAGGTTCAGCGAAAACAACAAGCTTCTCACAGAAAAACTACCCTTTACTTACATTTCCTTGCTTGTAGAATGTATCTGTAAAATTCCGAATTAATACAACAGGCTGTAGATAAATAACTTTTTTAAGAATCTGCATTTCTCGTAACAAACATTGAAATAATTGCACATTCTGAAAATGAGTAGATCTGTGTGGAGGTCATAGAGTACGATGTGTCTCCGTTCCTATCTGTACTTTACCCCTTATAATTAATATTCTGAAAATGACAGATAGATTTTTAAATAAATGTTAATGACCTTAAAGAACGTAAGCTTATTTGCAAAGTTACCAACTATGCTACGTCTGCCTGATTTTAAAAATAAAAAGCACTTGATATACTAAAATAAAATAAATTAAAAATAGACCCAACACGTGCAGTAGTTGTTCCCTCAGACTCTTTGCGTGCACAGCTTTTAACTTTCTCTACAACAAATATTAAGCAAAGTACTGTATTTTACCATAAATTCTATACTGAAATTTCATCTTGACATAAATGTTTTGAAGCTCCTTGAATCGATTAGAAGCGGTTTAGAAAATATTCTTGTGTGTGCGCGTGCTGCGTGAGATTAGTATGAATATGTGTGCACGTACCCTACTTTGAACAAAGCAACTAAGCTGAAAAAAAAAAAGAGTTCGGTAAATGAAAACGTATTCAAGATATTCTGAACACACGACACGAAGATTTTAAAGAAACATTTGCCAGGTAAATTACTCTTTAATTGGACAATTTGTTATTTTGTCAAATTTTGCTTTAAAGATGTTGGTCAAAATACCAGATATTTATACATTTTCATTCCAAATAAAATGTATAACATCTGTTGTCGGCAAATGGCTGTGAAATCGTCTTCATTGTGAATGGCATTTGTATAACTGGTAAACCGTAAAAATTAGACAAAATAGTATTGCATCAAAGAAAAGAGCCCGCCTCGGTAGCGTGGTGGTAGCAGTGTGTCTGCCTCACGTTCAAGAGGTCCCGAGTTTGAATCTCGGTCAGTGTGAGTTACCTGGATAAGGGTTTTCCGGGGTTTTCCCTTATCCTGAAAGAGAAAGTCAGGTAACTCTAAGCTCCATGGACCCCGGGCTCATTTGAGCATGATTTCACCCATTCCATTCATCATCCGGTATAACTTAACGTTGGAGGACGTACATCACAAAAAAGCTCTTGTTAGAGCACACAATTTTCAGATATTAACATCTTTCTCGGGTGGATAAATGCTGTTCGTTTTCTTTCCATTTGTATTGTCTCTTTCTTTATTATCGTGGGCATACAAAGAGACTGGAATGCGCTTTAAAAAGATCTCACTACCGCTTAAACCGACTTCTAAATTCCCCTAAATACCTTGTACCTATCACGAAATATATATTTAAACCATTTCTGCAAATGCTTAGTTTCTTTAACATGAAACAGAGGAATAAGTGTTTGCAATAGCAATATTTTGTAAAATGGGTTGTGAAAACAATATGATACAACTCATTAGACATTTTTAATTGTAATTTATTCTTCCAGGTATGTCGAGTAATTTCGCAGTTTATGTAATGATATACCCCAAGTTAAAGGAGCCAAAGCTCCGGATCTGCTACAGAAGAAATGTTGAAACATAAATACTGTATTTTTGTTCATTTTAAAGGTACAGATATATTAAATCATATTCCACTTCTCTCTCTCTCTCTCTCTCTCTCTCTCTCTCTCTCTCTCTCTCTCTCTCTCTCTCTAACAAGTTTTATCTATCATATTATAATTGTTTAGCCTAAGATAGGATAGCATAAAATCACACTGAGGGGATTCGACACTTCGACCAGACTTGATCTATTGTGCCTGTGTCCCAAATGGAGCCTCCTAGGGAGGAAAGATAGTGCCAGAAGAGACAGAGGGCGGCCTAGCCAGTCAGACAGTGACTGTGCAGAGGTCAGAGACCCTACAATTGACCAGCTAGAAACTCCCCGGCAGGCCAGTACAACCGGTATCCCACCCACGGTGGTCCTGAAACGGCCCACTACTGTAATACCGGAAGAGGAAGTTTAAATCACAGCGCAATGCAGCGCCGAGGCATCCGCCAAACTTGTATCCTAGAAGAGATCACCAGATGAGAGATGATGTGAAATGTAAATGGAGAAGTGGACGAAGAGGAAATTAAGGGGATGTAATTAACCTACCCAGCATTCGTCTGGGATAACCCTCGAAAGTACCCATGAGTCAGGTAGTTCGGTTACGAGAATCTAACCCTGGTCTCCAGAATGCGAGTCACAAACGAAACCACCTCAGCCATCCCGCTACTATAATTCTTTCTCTCTAATTACAATCCCAACTTAGGTAGGCGCATAGGTTTTATTATAATTTGACATTTCTTTTTTGGAAGGGATTCGGTACTGCGACCAGTCTGAGTCTATTGTAGCTTATACCCCCAAGTGGGGCATCTCCAGGAGGAAGTATGAGGTGAGAGGAGACAGAGGACCGCCATCCCCAGGAGGCACTACAGTGCAGAGGGTGGGGTGGTTCCCTACATTTTACTTTGATGGAAATCTTCCGCGGTAGGCCAGGACAACGGACATTCCTCCATACTGTGGTTAGAAGACGGTCTCAGAAGTCATTTCGAAGACCGGCAACCTACCTACCGGAGGAGAAAGTGGTTCACTAAGATCATATCATCCTGCCACGCAGCGCTGAGACTCCCGCCGACACTTCTACCCTGAAAGAGACCTCCAGATAAGAGATAACACGAAATGATTAATGGAGATAAATTGGAGGGACAGGAAATTCGGGGGATGTAATTAGCTTACCCAGCATTTGCCTGGGGAGCCGGGAAAGCCCCCGAAAAAACCCATGCATCAGCAAATTTCTATATTTCTCAACAGCGTTTTTTTTTAAACGGTGATTTGGATTTTTCCACTCGCTTTCCTGGAAAGGGTGGTTTGAATTTTGGAATATGTTTCACAATAAACTGATCGAATAGACTATCTGAAAAGTATAATAATCAGTTTCATTGCCTGTGGTAATTATTTTAAAAGTGAAGTATCGTTTTATAAATATGCGAAGAAGTAAAGATTTTCATAAAACATGTGGATATTGCAAGCATACTATGAAATATTTTAGCCCGTGCTTTGAATTTCACACATTGAAATACTTGTTTCCATAATGATAGCAATCAGGTTTAAAATATGACATTTCTTATTTTGAATTTTATTTTATATTTCCACAATATTGCCGCATGGTGACGACAATTTGTAACAATTTAACTTTACATTAACAAAATATATTCTTTTTGCTAAGTTTGTTCGTTAATTTGATAATGATCTTTAAGTTCTTTCACTATCTTAGCTGCAGTTGGAGAGCACCATGATTAATCTCTTGGTCGTGGTCTCGAACGATACTTTTTATTAATTATTTATTTATTGTTCCATTTTACCTCACCATTAACTTCAGTGGTCCCATCGGCGGCCGTTCTCCTTTGGAACGTATCGCGATGGTGTTATCCTTTAGACGTTGGTTTGCTGGTACTTTAGATTTTTCTGTTTTAATCATTAGATCACACAGACATTCACACTCTCATTAATACTTAAAGACTCTGGGGAAAATCCCCCAACCCCAGCCGAGAATCGAACCCAAGAACCTTCGCACAGCATGCACGTTCTCTAGCGACTTAGCTACGGGGCCAGCCGATCAATATTTTATTTCACCTTTGTTAATGAAATAATACTTCTTATGTTGCTTTAAATGTTATTATTTATTTTATAGACATAACTAACACACTGAAATAGTTATTTATGGGATTTGCGAAGTAAGTTGATATTTATTAGCTTGTGAAAAACATTTAACACCCGATGGGTTAGTGCCGAGGACTAAGAGCAAACATGATAAACATCACACCTTGCTAGTCCCCGGCCCATACGTAATTTTATCGGTTAGCTAAGAAAAAACCACCTTCTATTATGAATTATGAAAATATTAAAAACTATTTAAAATGATTTAGAATCAATGTTTTTACTACTATATGCGCATGATTTCTTGAACGCTGGTGTGGTGCGGGCAGAGGGGAAGAAGAAAGAGCTAACATGCTCTTGTTTTTGCAGTGTGGTCAACCTAGAAAAACACAATTCAGCCAAATTGCGGTAAGATAAGCGAAGGTATGAGATGTGTCAACAATCAATTGAACTCCATCCTATATGCTGTGTATTTTATATTTAATATTATGAAACACATAAAAGTACAAAACAAGTATTATGACAGCTATGAACACTCACTCTCTTTGTGATTCTTCGATTTCCAAGTCTACTGCGTCAATTTCATCGCTGGTATCCTCTAATGTGTTAATAATGTCATCAATTGCATTTGCCATTACACCATTGTTTCTCCAATATTGCATTTCCAACTCCTGGACCTTCTTGCAGTATCCTTCCTAATCCGTCGCTTCTATAGCAAGTTTCCGACATTTGTGGCTCTCGTTAACATTACCTACTTTGAAAACATTCTCTATTTTTGCCCACGCAAGCTCAATTGTATTCAAATTACAGTTATATGGAGGTAGACGAATAGTGTGTCCCCTTTTGAGTGCCATAATAACCACAACATACGTGTTGCTTTCAGATTTGTTGTAAACTGATTAGCTAATAATTAACCTCAAAATTGCTCAAAATGAAATGCCGTATGTGTGAAAGCTTAAAATATTAGTCACTAGATGTCGCAGTGTGTAGCGCATGTCCTGTTTCAAAGTTGTCATCTGCGTTTACGTAAATAGGCGAAACTTACCGAATGAGGACTTGGGACCCGAACGCTCAAGATATCTTGCGCATATAGTATGTGTATTGCAGGCTTTGAATCGCGAAGTGTCGTAGCTATGGTGATGCAAAAATAACAAATGGTGAATTGTATGTCAAAATGAGTGATTCAAGAGATGAAAATTTCATACCTGAAGAAATTTGTGAAGAAGAATTGGTAATCCTTGTTTGCTGCCACAACAACTGAAACTTATGACAAAGAATATTTTTGTTTTAAGAAATGGTGCAATTCAAAAATATTACAAATATTTGGGAGGAAGTGATTTTAGCATATTTTTCAGAGATATGTCGTATGTTTGTTTCTTGTTTGTCAGATAACTAAAGAAAAATTGAACATCGGATTAAGCTATCTACGAAGCAATCGATAGTCAAATATATCTTTGACACTTTAAGAGAAGGTGTTCCTGATGAATAATGCGTTTTTGTCTCGCAAATTTTAACTTTATTATTCTCCTTGATCTGTTGTATTGACTCTGGTAGAGATAATTTGACTGCAGAGATTATTCATATCTAACAGTCAAAGACCTACTTCTGAGTAACAAAAGTATCGCTTAATGATGTGATTTTTTATAGTGCAGGATAAATCATTCTTTGAAACAGTGTGCCTTAAGTTAACCCGTGGGGCGAAAGCCCTATGCAGAGCCTTGGCCTACCAATCCGACTGCCGGCCTCACGCCCACATACGCACGGCAGAGGTGGGCGATCATCCAACTGATACGGGGAGGAGATGTGGTCAGCATCTCGGCATCCCTCAGACGGAATGTTGGTTTTCATGACCAGGGTCGCTTACCTGCGTAAGCTCTTCACTTTCCTCACGATGCTGAGTGGGTACCGGTCCTATACCCGGGACCGAAAATCCGCACCCCATGGGTGGGATCGAACCCGGGCCGCTTTCCGTAGCTAGGGACCAAGGCATGCTGCCTAAGCCCGCTACACCACGGCGCAGGACACAGTGTGCCTTACTGAGACAAATTTCTAATAGCGTACCCGTAAATTTATTCCGTCCTATAGTAATCACTTAACAGTATATCAATTTCTCGTCTGTCTCTCTTGTTTTTTTCCCTTATATTTATAATTACTTTTATGTTACACTAAACAAAAAAGTTTCAACCAAAATTTATAAACAACTTTTGTTTCGGGTCAACCATAAATAACGATTTCAATATGTCTGTCTGTAATGTAATTATAAATGTTAGATGTACAGATATCAGTACTAGTTTCACAGCAAGAATGAATTGTGCTGCGCATACTTCGAACGCCATGGAACAATGAAGCCGATATCCAATAGCTTAACAACAGTAATCGTTCCTATGTTTATAGGCTGTCACAATACACTTAAGTCTAATGTTATAATTAGCATGAGCTGTAAAATCCTGATATTATATTATTAGGCCAATTTCCACTATCGCACACATGGGTCATTCAAAAATTCACTATTCAACTTAGAATTAACCTCAAACCAGACGCAGCTTATGCGCAGATCTAACAATCTTACAATTAGGAACCATTGACCATCGCAATCAGTTGCGAAGACAGGAACTGTCATTTTACCTTTAACTCTAATTTTACTTGTAAAGATAATACATGACTAACGCTTTCTTAGCGCATTAATGACACGCTCTACCCGCTAAAGTGTGGACAGACCAATAGTTAAGAATTAAAAGCCAAGGCAAATAAAGCAGCATAACTCACACATGACTATCTCCTCTAGCATTGGGGACGCAACTTCTAAGTTAAGACAGTGTTTCCTATTGGAAACGTCACTACACCCCACTACATCTCTCACCTCGAATTCGCGAGGGCATATTCAGGGCTTCGACCATGCTTATGTCCTGGTAACTAGTCTCACTTCGGTTAGGCCATACGGCCAACCTGCACACCTTCTCCACGAATCCGCAGGTGCATATAGCGGTACTGCTTCAATTCCTCTCCTGACTACTCTCCGGTGGAGGTTTTCTAGTGGGTAGTACCTTCGGGTGAAGCTCACACTCCCGGCTGTGCCATCCCAGCTCAGTCGGGGTCAGTCCATAAATGGATTTTTCCTCCACTTGAAAAAAAATTAATTCACACTGTCTGCATTTGCCGCTATCAGCTGTAAATTGTGTAGGCTGATAACAATGAAAAATAAGAGTATCTAATGTTTATTAGCTGTGAGTTTGAAGACAATTTTATTTAATAAGATAATTTTAGTAAAAAATTGTAGGCTGTTATCTCTAGTGCTCTAAATATGTTTAGTAAATACGAACAAAGATACTTAATTAAAATTCAGGTTGCAAGTGATATCAATGCTCGACAATGTCATACAGAATTGTAGGAAGCTTGTGGTAGACAGACTTTACCATATCGTGCCGTGGCTAGGTGGGCGAATGCATTTCGTAGAGGAAGGGAAGACGTTCATAAAAAACGTGGAGCTGGCAGGTGCCCTTTTCACTTATTCAGTTCCTCAAGGAAATCGTGTGAATGGTGCATATTACAATAACTTTATGGAACACCATTTACGACAACTGTGCGTCGTAAACGTCCATATCTCCCGAATTTTCATCCCATTGTGTTACATGATGGTACTCACGGTTGAAACTGGGAAATTTTGAAGCATCCTCCATACTCCCCAGATATGAGCCCATGTGATTTCGAACTTTTTTTTTT
Source organism: Mantis religiosa (assembly GCA_030765055.1). Lineage (NCBI taxonomy): Eukaryota > Metazoa > Arthropoda > Insecta > Mantodea > Mantidae > Mantis > Mantis religiosa. Next base: position 90,343,046 of record CM060947.1, on the reverse strand, counting down.
TTTTTTACGAAAAACAAATTGCCACTTAGGCTTTAGGACTAGACAGGCTATTATAGCAGCAGTAGAGCAGTCAGGTGTTTAAAAGCCGGGTCTGTATATCCTTGCTTACACATTTCATAAACTTCCCTACTACTCTCACGAGGAACAATTGCATAATTACAATACTCTAAAAGGAAAGCATTGAAAAAATCAAATCATTATTATTGACCATATCAAAAATGGCTTCTGATAATCTAAAAAATCTAAAAAAAACCACTTAGCCGATTTTGATAATTCCTTCACCATTGAAAACCTCACCACTTAGGTTTCCCCATAACGCCACTTTATAAAAAAACCAAAATATAAAAAAGTTATACAAATCATGTATTTGAGTACGAACACATTGGAGTTATAGTATAATAATGTGCATACTAGGACATATATCACAAGAAGTTCAATCAGAAAGGAAAGAAAAGAAAAGAAAGAAAAAGGGTCCCTTACATTTAATTGAGAACGTCATAGAATAGAAAATAGTTTGACTTACTTTAGAAGTTATAAAACGAAAAGGGCCCGCCTCGGCAGCGCAGATGGTAGCATGCCTGCCTCGCGTTCAAGAGGTCCCGAGTTCGAATCTCAGTCAGGGTGAGTTACCTGGATAAGGTTTTTACCGGGGTTTTCCCTTATCCTGATAGACGACTGTTGGGGAACTCTAAGCTCCATTAACCCCGGACTCATTTGAGCAGCATTTAACCCATTTGATTCATCGTCCGATGCGACTTAACGTTAAAGGACGTAAAAAAGCAAGACAAGAGTTTAAAAAGTAACAGTCGATTTGTTTTATATTTGTTTCTTTACTTGTGAAGATGTTCCACCGATGTTTCACATACTTTTGATGAATATCAGAGATTTTTCCTCCGTCATTTGTAACAGTCGGGACCGTACCCAATTATAGTTATATCATTTATCAAATATTGTTGATTTGTTTCATTACTGGATTTCAAAGTACACGTGTACTTTGTACGGGAAATAGAGAAAGAGGGAGAGGGAGAGTGTTGGATGAGAGAAGAGAGGGAAGAAGAAACAATAAAAGGAGAGTGAGAAAGAAGAATCGCGACTGGAGATAATGACTTAATTCATTATTTCTTAAAATTGCTCTATTTGAGGTCCCGCTACTCTTTAGGGGCGTTACTTTCTATGTTTCAGAAGTATGCATATAATTAAACTGTATTGCTGATGGATTTTCTTGGAAGACCATGTTCTTCTCAGTCGAGGATATCCCGTTTTTAAAGGCGGTGATGAGGTGAATGTCCAGTAAGTTCACCAGCGGTGAATAAATGAATTAATAAAGCGCGCTCCTGCAAGGTTTAGTTGAAGTACGTCCTCTAGGCTTCCTGGCCAATGAAAACGCGTGGCATACGACGGCGCGGCAGCGCGCACTGAATGGGGAGTGCAGTTAGGCCGGCATCTGTCAGTAGCTTGAATGGCCGGCCTCGCATGGTTGTCGTTACATGCCTCCACCAAGGGCGTGAGGAGTGCGAACGTTATGTCTACCCATCATCGTTAAGGGGCGGCGGGGGGCGGCGCGGCCGGCAGCGGCTCTCATTCAATTTCTGTCGTATTTATAAAGAACTTTGAAAAGAAAAGTGGAGTCGCCGGATTTGTCAGCATGGTGGGCTCGTGAGAAGAAAGCTGCCGCGAGTACACCCAACTAAAACATCGCGGCAGGAAATCTCTGAAACTTGGGTAAGTCCCTGCATTTCATCTTATCTCCAATCAAGCTAGTGCCATATTACCATCGTCACAAGAAACATGATCCCTTTTGTGTGTTGAGTGTCTGGCATCAGAAACAATTTGGAGTTACCTTCCAAGAATCTGCACGGAACTTTTGAGTTGCCACGTTAGAAATAGGCTCCACCAATCAGCTGATGTGAAATAAGGGCATTTTTACGTTCTACCTATCAAATAACTCAAGAATGTCTCCAACACACAGAAGCTATTTGATTACGTGGAAACAAAAGAAGATTTTTGGTGAACTCTCTCAAGAACTTCGTATTTTGATTTGACGTGAATAAGGGAAAAGTTTGAAGTAATTAATTATGATTTTTATCAGTTTTCTTTACTTCAGCAGCGAGTTATATTTATTGAATTATTCGTTATTACAGCGATAGCGCTACAAGTGGTTTCTTTAATAAAATAACTTCACTAAGTATCTGCTAATCCTATAGATCTAAAAATCAAACATTCAAAAATTGAAAAAATTAAATTAAAAAAAGCTGAGATAATACTAGTACGGGTAAGGCAGCCTGTCTATTTCTAAAGCCAAGTCGTTTGTTTTCGGTAACGTATTGTGGAGTTGTGTTTTGCTAAATGTGGAAGTGGTACGTGTCAGGTTTTATCAGTGTGTATACGAGGCTTTTATGTGAACGCCTCCCGGAATGATGCTTGGCTCCAGCATCGCAGCATCCCTGTGTGGTTGGCCAGGCTGGATCGATCAGCGTGTGCTTGGACCAGCTCGTCGATATGGACCGGAACCAAACCTCGTGGCTCACACAAAACACCAGGCTGTCTCATGAACTTACACTCGACATCACATCTCTCTCAAACACCTAACTGTGTTTCGTGACATCTTAACGAGATTATGTTTGATATTCGACACGCCACAGCAAAATTATGGTCCAAGACATATTAGAAAACAAACATTTTCAATATATTCCTATTATGGAAACAATATTCAATTAAAACGAGTTTATATGTTGCTAATTTATTACGGAAGCAAATTGGGTCTAGTAATGTCAAGTCTATAATATTTACCAATAAATTTTACTTTTCAAAAATACCCTAAATTAAAACATTAATAGCTATTCTATTGAAACATAAAGCTAATGTGACTTTACCAGATATAACATCAGCTGCCCATATGTTTTAAAGTAACATATGGTGATATCCAATTTTCAACCATTTATTAATTTTATCTGAAAACATAGATACAGTAATGCAGCTGTTGCTAATGTCAAAAGCAACCCTTTAAAACAAATGAGGATATTATTGGAAATTACACCATGTGACATGTTAAAAATTCATAATTATAACTGCATAATTCAAACTAATTTATTATACAATACAAATAAATACAATTTCATCCTTCAAACGTCAATTCTATTTTATATAACTGAGAATGAATTTATATTTTAAGTGAAAGGGCAAATTCAGTTTTTAAAGTCCAAGCTTTAAAATTTTGTTTAAATAACTGAAAACATCGAATGACTTAATTTAAACCGAAAGTATATTAGTGACATAAATTCTGCATTTTAAGAATTTTTCTAGATACAGATTGCTAATTGGCAGTTTATGCACTTTCTCATAATATTTGATTCTCTTTTACGATATATATAATAATTATCGAATAATTTGTCAGATTTTAGAAGTTTCAAATTTTCTTCCATATGTGCAACACATTGCTGTACATTTGATAGTAAAGTTCTTCACAGTGTGTCAGCTTTCTTGAATTTACCTTATTTAGCTTTTTTGTTTGGAGTATCTCGTCCTCCTAAGCCATTACAAATTCATTTTCTTATATTTCTAACACATTATTTATACATAATGTTAGACTGTATGAAAAAGTTATAGATAAAGTTTTATTAAAAGCTTTTCTTCTCGTAGTTTCGTGAAAATGGGTATGTTTACTTACAGAGTAAAATATCACTTAATTCTTGCTTCATTGAATATTATCATAATTATAGTGTTAGTAACTAAATATTTTAAATAAATAACCTCTGCTGTTTCATTTTTATATCAGAACCTAAAATAAATACATTATCATGCTCTATTAAAGCCTAAGTTTTATTTGCTCGGCTTTTTAACCGTTTGCAGTTCAAAATAAAATTCAGAACTGTTTGCATTATAATGCCAATACGGTGCTTAATGTTTTGTGGTTAAGGGAATAATTTCAAAACTGATTTCTTGGTAATGTATAATTTAGAAAGTCAAAGATTTATAAATGCATAATCAATTAAGAAAAACAATGGATTCTGCGACTGCAAACCTGAACATTATGTTATGCTTATATTCTTCTAAATTTTTAATCTTACAGCTCTTAAATTTGCCTTAAACCTATTTAAATGCTAGTTTTTTATTCCACCAAATCCTTCACGTCCCTTACCCGTTAACAGTTTGTTAAAGAAAGGCGTTAATTGTGCTTTTAATTGATTTATTTGACTACATATTTATGTATGTGTGTATACTTCAGCACAGAAACTGTCTTCTCTTCTACTTGCTATAAAAACCAAATGAAATAGTAAGAGATAATAACGATGGCATTTTAAATATTCTCTTTAAAACACATGGCAAAAATTAAATGCCTATTTAAAAGTTCCGGTATTTACAAAATATATACGAAAATGTTTTATTTTACAATGTTTTTAAACATATTCTGTTCATATATGTTTGAATACGTATAACCATATAGCGTAGATAACGAAATGTTTGTTTAAAATATTAAATAATTGCGCGATTCACACAAAATAATATTCCTTTTTAAAAATTACCTACATTAATAATAATCTATACATCGTAGAACAGTGGTGTGCATGTTTTATCTTATATGTAGTGATATTTAAAAAAATTGATATGCCTATATCAAGGCTTCGCTCCATTACACTCTTTGTTTAATTTCAACTGAAAGCACAATTACTGCAATGAATGATTTAATTAGAAAAATTGACTCAGCTTAACTATGATTTTAAAATGTAAATACAGGTTGGCATTACTCGTTCATTCCAAGTCGAAAGTCAAGTCACAGTCAATAAAAATCACGTGTTACAATAATATGGTGTTTACTCTCCCTTCTATATTACAATTATTAATTACAAGCTTATTTTCCCTCTATTTTATTTGAAATTATGCTCTAATCTATTTGCTAATCTATTCTCTATACATAGTTTCAATACATATAGGTGCCTGCCAATTATCTGCGGTTTTACTTAAAGAAAATGTTTCTATCCACTCCATTTTAATCGTTATTACAGAAACTTCTAATCATATTGCACATCTCATTAATAAAAAGAGAGTAGTGATAGTCAAGTGCTGGTCTTAACTACACGTCTTTCATGAATTCGTAAGGAATAACTGAATATCGGTTTTCAAGAAGTGAGTCCTAAATACGAGTTACTAATAATGGATACCTTGGAAATAGCTTATGACACAAAAATATTATTTGAAATAATTTACGTGTTTAAAAAAGTTTATATGCTTTGTTTAATACCTTTTCTTTGCCAGTTATACAAAATTATACAGAATTCCTTCCGAAAGAAATGGACTTCACAGTCCATTCTCAGAAAATTTAAGATATACATTTTATTTGTCGCATAATATGGTTTTTATATGGTATCGTAATAAAATCCATTACAACCACTTTTGAAATAAAATAATTTATCAAATATTTCTTTGGTAACGGGAGTTTTCTCAAAACAGTGGAGTGTAGTTTGGAAGATAATGAATTTAAATACCAAGATTACGATTTACGAGAATTTTCGTGTTTAGTTATGATGTTCTCTCTCTCACATACACACAAGCGGATCTTTTTCCAAAATGATTTGTTTATTCTGTATAATCTTCTGTATCTTCTCGAAGCTTGTATTTATGAAGAAATCTCCTTATCCAAATTTTGGGTGTAATCAAATACCATTTCTGCTTACTTTATACGTGGCAAGAAAGTAAAAGCCCTTAACAACTGCTAGCTTATTATTACACACTCCTAATCGAGCTTACGATAAAAAGGGATTACTTCAGCGAATATTTCTAAAATGGTTAGGGCCACGAAGAAAGTTATTTGACATATCCTATATTTCAATGAACTTTACATTTTTACTTTCTCCACTACTTACCTGTAGTTAATATAGTATTGCATTCCACTCAAAAATTCGTTACGAAGATATTAGCCAAATGCACATTTAGAGGCTTCATGAATAAAAAGAACATTTATAAAAATAAAGTTATGTGAAAAGTCGGATAAATACGAAACTTAGTATCTAAGTACAGAACTTTCCAAAGATGCAATGTAAAGATTAAAAAAAGTTGTCTCACTTCAAACTACTCTTTACATACAATATTTTTCGGAACTTAAATTTTATCCAAAGTCACTTAACGATTTTTATTAAAATAATATGTATTAAAGGTATTTACATGAAAAATGTGTATCTCGTATTATCTCGGAGTAGCCAAGTGAAGTCCTCTTCTTTCGGAAGAAGCAAGCAGGTAAAGCAAACACTTGAATTAAAACAACAATACAAACAATTTAGAACTCTATAAACATTTTAATTTAATTAGTGACGTAAGCCCAATTCTACTATATCCGTTATTAATAGTACGAAATGTTCATTACTTTAAACAGTCCTGTGTGTTCTCACTTGTTTTTTCGATGTCACAGATTTCAAGGTCAGTATTTAGCGAGCCGAAACTTAATCATCTGACTAGCTATCGCTATTGCTTTTGTATCTATGATGATGTGGATAATGTAGCTATTTCGTCTGAGGTTTAATCCGTTTAGTTGAAGAAACGCATGCTTTCCTAAGAATAGTTTGTATATCCGCTAGTAAGTACAAAGGAAAAGAAAGTCTTGTAAATGTAACACTTCATACTTTTGCTATTAAAGTTTGGTAGATGCTTGTAGCTCAGTTATAGAAAACTTACTAAAATTAAGAAGGATTTACAGGGTACATCAGAAGATGAAAGATAAACGTTTGATTTGTCGCCTATATATTTTAAAACAAATGATAGTTTGGTCAAAACCCTTAGAGCTTTTTTAATTATAGTAAAACATAAAAACTATCCATATAAGGAGTTGTTTGATACGTTTAGAATTTCTTGAAAATCTTCGCTTGGCAGGCTTTAAATTGAGCACGGTAATGGAATTTGACATTTATCTGATTTGTCATTTTGAGTTTTGTGCTTCCCTATATTCTCCTTCAAATTTCTATTTATGTTTATTTAACATTCATTAATGATTCAGGGCGTATGTTTAGCTAAAATCGCGAAATTGAATTTTGGGTATGCAATATATTCTTTTCATCTTAAAAATAAATTGGAAAGAAATAATTATGACTATGTTTTGTACCTAAAACTATTTAATACAAAAAGTTCAAAATTATCCTCTATTAATACAGAAAGTTCAAAACAAGCTTTTATAGTGTTTGTACCTAAAACTATTTAATACAGAATGTTCAACAATGTTCAGTTTTTGCATTGTGAAGAATAAGGTATATTAAACATGTATGGGGTCATGGAACAACTTTTAACGTTCATCGCCTAAAGCAAACTTATTAGATATTTTAGGCTACACTTCTTATACTCTTTACATTTATTTAAGTTTAAGTTCTGCTTTTTTCAAATAGATGTACAACGTCATTTTATTTCCCGTGGTTGTTTTATGTTATAACTAATTCAAAGCTTAACATCCAGCATAGATACTTCGCAATGCGAAATACCTGAACAAGTTTATAACAGAAAATGTACACTAGGATTGCAGTGTTAATATTTTATGTTCATATCTTTATTGCTTTAAGACCATCATTCCTACAAACAGTAGGAATAGGTACAAAAGTAGGTCGTCTCATTAATGTAGAGCTTATCAAGCGGAATACCGGGTTCTATTCCTGGTAGTAGTCTGGGGAAGTTGTTCCGCTGAAAGAGCTAGTCCGGGTTGCATTCAGCCTGTATAGGTCGGGCGGTTCGGAAAGGGCTGTTGTGCCATGGGGTTAGTTAACTGCATATATAAACAATTATCATTATTACCTTATAAAAGTTCTGTGCCTTTTGTTGGAGATTAATACTGCAACCTTTAGCATATTGATATATTTAATTACATATAAGATAAAGTAAAGCTTAGAATATCACCCTGTAATTTTAATTTACGGAATATCACAAACGAATTTACGAAGTTTAATGCAGCCATATAAAATACTCTCAGTACAATAAACTTTTGAAACTGAAAATTGCTAAAGTGTTAGGGTGTCTTGTTTTAAAAATACACTTCTTGAAATCTTGATATTTGGAAATATGTGATTTTAGAGGTGATTCCTTAAGCAACTGTTTTAAATAAATAAAATTTTAGGGAATTCATTTGTCGAAAATCAAAACTCTATGGTTTTCACCTCTGATTTTACATTTTTATTTATTAAGAGAATGAAATATAAAGAAGAAGATATTTCATTTGTTGTTTTAAAGATATGTTTTTAGTTCTTGATTTAATCCACTCATCATACTCAAAATTGTAGTTTGGTCTGAGAAAAATATCGTAAGTAAAACCATAGTGAAATTCTTGTGTAATTTAAATCAAACTTGTCTAGAATAAAAACAGGTGAACATTTTCCATTCGCACTCTTATGTGTGTTATGAATATCAAAGTATGAATATATTTTATAAACATAGATTAAACATTTATGAAATGAGTATTTTAGTAAAAATATCCTAAGCTTTGGTAAAATTGTAAGTTGTTTGTTTAACTCTCGGGACGTGTGCACTGAAAAACGTGGAAAAAATTAAGATAAATGACATTTGAAATAGGAATGTACATTACAGTAAGTTATGGTGAACCATTTAAATGGCCCCACAGAGCTTAAAAGTATTTAACTTAATAAATCAACAGTGCCAACTGAAAATACAGCAGTAAATAGACTCACTCACTCAAAAACATACATATACACAAAGAAAGAGAGATAACCATTTTCAGTGTATTTTCAAGATTAACAGCGATTCCAAAGCTGGGTTGGCTTTATATGTGAATCAAAATGCTCCTGTATGCATGTAAATGATGCGAGTGTACTTACATCTTTCATTTGCATTATTAATCTTAGCATGGAATTTAACCAAGATCCTGTCTTATTATAATCTTGATATTTAAGTGAAGGAAATGTCGTAATACCATATCCAGCATTTAAATAATTAGATTTCTTAATAGCAAAGGTCAATCTAAGCCTATTGTAATGAAAATAAAAATAAAGGAATCTGTCAGATTTGTACGTCATAAGCTATTGGCGTGTAAATCTTCTCGTTCTAGTAGGTATGAAAAACAACTACATAATTTGCACCAACATTTACAGCTTTTAAAAAGAGTATTACCATTTAATTAAAAAACTGAAACTAACAATTCTAAAAGGGCGCAGTTAAAATGTTTAACACATACCATGGATGGTTTCAAAAGAAAATTGCGTTAGATGTGGTACTAGAATATCTGAAATACTGGGAAAAATGGATAACGAGTTTTTATATTTATATGTCGATTACTTTTTGCAGAATATTTAAATGGGAGTTTGAGTTTATGAACGTACAAGCAAAAATAAAGAGTGAAAAGGGTGAAAAAGATTGCAATCATGTTATTACAACCAAGTTATATTTACTTTTGCGGAATTTTAAAAACATTTAGCCAATGAATCACGGTGCATTTTAAATCAAATATGTATATTAAGGTTCATATTGGGATAGTTAACTGATAGGAACAACGTAAGAGCTTAAAACGCAATAAAATACTTTTACTTTCAATTTTGGCGCATAAATTTAGCCAATCTTTTCTTTACAAGAACATCTACATTTTATTTCACCTTGCCCATACAGTTAATAATAAAGCTGGTTACAGCAATTTCAAAAAATCTCAATAAGGTAGAAAAACTATAATATTTTTAAAACTGCTATACAAAACCATACATTTTTATAATATATAAGCCATTTTTTTCGGTGGGCATTGAAATGGGTTCTTAATTTTACGTAGCTGCATGTTATTACTTTTATCCTTCTCAACGACAATCCTTTAAAATGTATGCTTTATGAAATACGCAGTGTTTTTTCAGTTTAAATGAAGATAGAAAGGAATTAACTCGCAATGAATAAAAAAATTCGAGGGTTAAATTTTGTGCCGTAAATAAGTAAATATATCTCTTTATCAGAACACTTTAAAATATTACTCTTTGAAAAAAAATGACGATGATGATAATAATAATGATAATGATAATAATGATAATGATAATAATAATGATAATAATGATGATGATAATAATATAAATATTATTATTACTATTATTATTACTACTATTATTATCGTTATCATTATTATTATTATTATTATTATTATTATTATTATTATTATTATTATTATTATTATTATTATTATTATTATTATTATTATTATTATTATTATTATTATTATTATTATTATTATTATTATTATTATTATTATTATTATTATTATTATTATTATTATTATTATTATTATTATTATTATTATTATTATTATTATTATTATTATTATTATTATTATTATTATTATTATTATTATTATTATTATTATTATTATTATTATTATTAATCATCAAGTGCAGGCCAATATATTTTGCAGAGGCCGCTTAAAAAGATCGCAACATTTAGTTTCAAATCCTTAAACATTTATCCAAATTTGTCTTATTTATATCGAATGTGTAGTTAACGTAAAGCTTTGAAAGTATACTTCTCATAATTTTATTGTACTTCAGACAATTTTATTTAATTCTAAAGTATACTTTGCTTTAAAAAGTGTAATACATCGGTATTTTGCAATATTTATGTTCGAAAAAAGTGACTGTAAGAGAGGGATTTGATTAGCAATAAAATTAAGATTACAAATTCTTATTTTAAATTTATGTTATGCAACACCGAGCAGGATGGCTCCGGCGGTTTCGTCTGTGGTCCGCATTAAGGAGGCACTGGTTCGATTCCTGTGGCCGACCTACCTGACCCATGGGTTTTTTGGAGGGTTTTCCCGGTTCGCTAAGCGAATGCTGGGTAGGTTGATTACATGCCCCGAATTTCCTGTCCCTCCATTTCATCTCCATTGTCATTTTATATCATCTCTGATCTGGTGGTCTCTTTCAAGGAGAAGTGTCGGTGGGTGTCTCGGTGGTGCATGGCAGGATGATATGCTCTGAGGTAAACTACTTCCTCCTCCAGTAGGTCGGTTGCCGGTCTCCGCGCCTCTGCTGGGACCATTTCGGGACCGCCAGCCAAGGACCTTTGGAGCTCGACTGCTGGGTTCGTTGCCCTCTCACAGTAGTGGAGCATGCCCGTTGTCCTGGCCTGTCGGGGAAAGTCTCTATCTACGTAAACTATAGGGACCCTGTCCTCTGCACTGTCGTGACTCCTTGTGACGGTCGGCCGTCCTCTGTCTCCTCTTGCCTCATCCTTCCTCCCGGGGGTACCCCACTTGGGGGCATAGGTATAATGGGTATGGTGGCTTAAGTACCGAATCCTCTCGGTAGTGGAATCCTAATCCTATATTATGCAGTAGTGAAGTTTAGATACAATACTTTTTAATTATATAGCATAATTGTAATTCATTTTAGCCTAAACTTTATGTGTTTCATCACTTATTTGTATACGCTCTCAACATTTATCAACAATCAGCATTTGACAATCAACTACTCTTACGACCAAAAGAGTGATTTCAGGAAACCAAAGTGTATATTCTGAATATTACGTTCATATAGAAATAAAAATATTTTAGAAACGTAGGGTTTCAGACTTTTAACAAGCTGAAAATGAACATTTGCATATTCAGTGTATTACTAAAATATTTACTCTCTGTGAACTTTAAATATATACATTTAAGGCAGAATTTTGGTTTCCAAGATTTAAAGTAACTTTAATACATTTAATGATGCTGTTAATTACATTACAGATAAAACATCATTAAAATATCTTTTATTACAATGTCGCAATTTTAACCTAGTAAGTTGTGAGTTGCAAGTTTTAAACCTTGGCGAGCAGATGAAGATGATGGATATTCTGAAAAAGGATCTATGTGTGTATGTGTTGTGAGTGAATGTGTGATTGAATACCATTGTTAAAAAACAAATAGTAAGCTAAAGATCAAAAGTCGTATTTAAATTCAGTGTGTTCCATGGATGTAATACAAAGATGTTCAAGAAGATCCCCCGATCTTAAACTACCTTCTGCATGATCATTTTTTTCGTTTTTATGTTCCTAAAATGGTTCTAAGGAATGTGATTAATATCGCATACTTAATACGAGGGCTGTTCAATAAAGAATGATCATAATTTTTTACGGTCATAAGTTTTCGTACTAAAATTCAATCTTATTATATTCTGTTAGGTTCACGTGAAACAAACACGCCGTAGTAGTTTCATTGCTGGTATTCCTGGTTCCCGCCTGTGAGAACCAGGCAAGTTCAGACATGTTCAGTATCGCCTACCGCTGCAATGGAGGTAACGTGCAGTTAAAGTTGATGTTAGAGGAATATCCGGTGTTTCTTTCAAACGTAATCATTTCTGATGAAATTTGGCTACATCATTTCGATCCTGAAAGCAAACAGTAAAGTTCAGTGTGGAAATCTCCTTCATCACCAAACCCCAAAAAATAAAAAGTGGTTGCTTCTGCTGGGAAAGTTATGGTCATCTCATTCTTTGATATTCATGGAATGGTTTATCAGCATGTTCTACCTGTACACACATCAGTAACTGGACAATACTACAGGGATCTCCTGAAAACATTGCAAGTCCATATCAGGCGCAAAAAGACCACATTTCCGTGAAGCAGGCTGGATGCTGCACCACGATAATGCGCGGCCGCATATTGCCAATATTGTTGCTGAATGTCTTACAAAAATCAACGTGAAGTGCATCCCTCACCCTCCCTATAGTCCGGATTTAGCCCCATGTGACTTTTTTCTATTCCCCAACTTGAAGAAACGCCTTCGTGGGAGGCATTACCCATAATTAGAAACAGTGGTGTAGGCTGTGGAGGCGATTTTAAAGGATATCTCAAAAATAGTTTCTAGCATGTCTTTGAAGAATGACAGAAACGCTGGGACAAGTGCATCGCATTCAGGGGAGACTATTTTGAGAAGAACCATCAAAATTATGAGGATGAGTAAAGTTACGTTGTCACAGAAAGATTGTGATCATTCATTATTGAACAGCCCTCGTATATTTTGGTGGCAACATTTATAAACTGGATTTTCTAAGAATATCTGAGATGCCCTCTATTCAGGATGGCCCTTGTATTAATGATAAACTATACGATAGACAAAATCATGCTATACAGTGTACATCTCTTTAAAACACAAGTTTTACGTCAAACGACATCAATTTCTGACACAGTCTTAATTAATCATTTGAATTTTCAGAAGCTTTCTTTTTAAAGTTGGAATTTGCTTTTCCTCGAGATCATTCAAAGAGCACGGGATTTCAAAGCCATCATATAACGATCAGCATTACAAACATCTGACTATTTCTTGTTCTGCTGTAATCGGTACCTGATTTAGTGAGCGACGCCATTGGCACCAGTGTAACAAAGGTAACTTATTGTTATATTTTCCCTATCTATTACCACTGAAGGTAAAGAAATTGGTTCAATAAACATTTGAATATAATTGAATTTTGTTTAAAATGTTTTATGGTGTCCTAGCCTGTAGTCATTCCTTAATTTTCTGTTCTGTGGCACCGTAACAGATATACACAAAGGTGCTTCACAAAATCTGTAAAACTCAAATACAGATTGTGAGAAATTGCTTAGCGTAACTGTTTATAAGGTATTTCCAGTAGTTTTTTCAGATTTGGAGTATTTTACGTATCATTTTGTTGAAATTGTATATCTATTCTTTTGCTTTTCATAACCTGTGTAAAGCGTATACCTACTTCATCAAACTTTGTCTTCTCGACTGAGGCTTTATGTTCTTTGTTATATACATAATAGCAAATAGAGTAAGTACTGTATTCCTCCCATAAATTTTATGTTGAAATTTGACATTATATATATTTTGGGTTACCCAGGATGTATAAAATGGTTTTTGCTTTCTCTCTGTATTTATAGTCAATAGAGGAAGGTTTATTTTTTAATTTAATGATTAACGTTGCTTTAACCCTGAGGATATATCACGACTATATTGGTTTACATAACCAAACATCAACTTTTTTCTTTATTGGTAACTCTTACAAACATTTACACAAATCATTTTCTTTTGCGAATTGTAGCACATTATTCACATTTTGTTCGCCAACCTCGGTAGCGTAGATGGTAGCGAGTCTGCCTCACGTTCAAGAGGTCCCGAGTTCGAATCTCGGTCAGAGTGAGCTACTTGGATAAAGTTTTTTCCGGGGTTTTCCCTTATCCTTAAAGACGAATGTCGCATAGCTCTGAGCTCCATGAACCCTGGACACATTTGAACAATGTCGTTCACCGTCCGATATGACTTAATGTTGGAGTACGCAAAATTAAAAAACATTTTGTTCCTTGAGTGTTTCTGAAATTTATTCAGAATTGAATTACGATCTCTTTATTTACACTACTTAAGGCAATCTATAATTAAATGTTGGACAGTTACAGAACTTTGACACTATTATATTTAGGTGGAACATCACGTTTTAAAAAATGAAAATGTGTTAAAACCATACGCCAATTGCGAAATCTGGTAATATATACTTGATTAGCTCGTTGGTCAGAAACCTGGAGTTGGAGTTGACTGTAAAATACAAAACTTGTAGCTTGCTGTTGGAGGAAGCGCACCAGTTGAATTTGCACCTCTGCAGAATGAATCTTTTGATGTGGTGCTGAAATTTCTGGTGTGGAATCTCGATTGTGTTGGCTTGGGGTTGTCTAATGACTTCCTTTGCTGCTGCATTGGCGATCTCATTGCCAGTTATATCATCATGAGACGGGATCCAGGTTAATGTAACTTGTTTCCCGTTGGTAACACCTTGGTGATATATATTGTATGTATGCTGAACTAGGTCGTTGAAGTATGCGAAGAGCACTCATTGAATCATGAAGATAATGAAATAAGAGTAGGTAGCTTGGCTGTTCAAACCATATTGAAGAGCGTAGTGAATGACAAATAGTTTACATGAAAATATAGCAAGATATTCAAGGTACTCTATAAAGTATGGTATGATCGGAAACATTATAAAGCAGCCATTGTTGCCATTAATATGAGAACCATCAGTGAAAATATGAACACATTCACAGCCTATGTAGCCCATTCGGTATCGTGTCTGCCTCACGTTCAAGAGATCCGAGTTTGAATCTCGGTCAGGGTGGGTTGTCTGAATATGTTTTTTCTTGAGTTTCCATTATTCTGAAAGATGAATGTCAAGTAACTCAAAGCTCAATGAACCCTGGGCTCATTTGAGCATCAGTTCACCCATTCATTAATCGACCAATATGACAATGTTGGAGGACGTAAATAAAACAAAATTCAGGATGTAAAGCTCAAAACTCTGCAAACATTTTTATAAAGAGTTCTCTCGGTGCAGAATTTGCTATGAATACTGATCCCAATATCCATAGTTGGGAATGGAGTTATATCAACTGTACAAAATATTGTCATTATTTGAGAAAAACTATTCGCTGACAGGAGTGTAAAGAGTTCTTCGAGATGGTGGAATGTTATATCGGAAAATATAAAGTATGCGATTGATTCAGGCATTGTGGCGGTCTTAGAAGTATATGGTAGACTCAGGTATTTCCGTCGGACTTATAGAGGTAGTTCATTGCATTACATCTGTAGACTACTTAAGGACTAGTATGGAAAGCACCAAGAATAATCCTTAGAGCAGACTTTGTATAGTGTCAGTCATCTGAAGGGCTTGTTACTAACTGAATTTTATATTATTGAATGATAGCCAAGCTTGGTTCGCTTTGTAAGTTCGAATTAATACATTGTAGCCACTTTCCAATTCCTGGTGGCTATGATTCTGAGAAGATACAGACGTCTTACACAGTTCGGAGATATTTAAGATGTGATAACTAAGTAAGTCGCTGATTAAAGTAAATACTTGTATTTTTACTGTAGAAACAACAAGATTATAATGATTTCCCAAGTACAGAAGAGGATCCGGATAATGTTTTAGAAGTTAGAAGAAAATTATATAATGGCTTTTTGACAAAGACCGTTTTAAACTGGTGTAGTGACGCCATTGGTGAAGAATACAGGGAAAGCTTGCAGTATATCTTGGGCACTTCTAACATTCTTTCCGCAACAGGAGATCACTAGATTGTCTGCAAATAGGTAGCTTTTGCAGGTAGAAAATACATGAAACTACATCGTTAGTAGCAGCCAAAAACAAAAGTTACAATGAGTACAGGTCTTCTTTATCCACATTGTTTTTCTTTTGATAGTGTTCAATTTATTTTAACCTGAATTTTCCTATGTTGTAGCAAGTTGTAAACAAATGGCATGTTTCCACTGATGCCAGAGGAATTACTGTACTCCACCCAAAAGTGCGATACCGAGATTTCACTGGAAGCACATATTTTGAGAGTTTCCTAAATCATACGCCAAAAAACATTTTTAAAAAGGGCTGCGTGCGAGTGAGTGCATGTGTAAACAGCATTCTTGTTTTTCATTTGAAATTTTAAAAACTTATAATTTACTCAAATATAACCCCCCCCCCTTTAATCTCTTGGCCATGCGTTTGACTATCGACTAATGCCTACTGTATTCCCCTTTTTCTATTTAATCTATACAAAGAAACACACAATAGGTAAATTTATAAAACCGTGTACCTTGAATAACATGAACTACATAGAAGTATAAAGGTTTGTATAAACAGTTCTGCAAGACTAGAAAAATTCATATGACTATAACACGTCATATTTTAGTGAAAGCTCCTGTTTGTAGGTGTGTGAAGGAAATGTCAAGATTAAACTCAGTTCAACAAAGTCCTCTCTGCCCACTTCTGTAGGTAGGTGACTGCCTCCAGTTCAAGAGTTCTCGTTTATCAATCTCGGTCAGGGTGAGCTATCTTGGTCAGGGTGAATAGGGTATTTTCCGGTTTTTCCCTTGTCCTGAACTATGAATGTCTGGTAACTGTAAGCTCTATAGACGCTGGGCTCATTTGAGCATCATTTCACCCGTTTCATTCCTCGTCTAATATGAGCTAATCGGTTCAAGGACGTTAGTTAAAAAAATTCTTCCTCTCCTATTTAAATGCTACTTTTAAATATTTTCATTAATTTTGTTATCTCTAAAGGCTCTAGCGTTTTAATTAAAATGGTGTATATTTAAAGATATCTATGTGATAATAATAAATGTGCATGCAGCTTCTGGATTTCACTTCACAAGAATAATTTTTTAAAAAATCATTCTGTATGGTTGACTAACTGATATATAAGACAGAAACTTACATAATCGAAAGGTGAATTTTTAAATACAATTGTGTGAGATATTTGTGAGATTGACCATTTCTGAGATATATTTTGCTACTGGTCTGAACTTTTATGTACTTCATCATGGTTGTAAATCACCAGGCTTTGGTCCTACCTACGTTACAAAGTAATGGATTTTAAAAATCAGCATATCTGGATGTGGTTTATAATGATTTTAGTACTGTTTTAGGCTCGTATGAAGTCTTTGTACCTACGCAGAAATGAGTAAATAAACTCAGGGATACATATAAAATAGCGCTTTTATATATATTTTTTGTTCCATTTATAACCCCGCCTTTAACTACTATGGTCATATCGGCGGCCGTTCTCCTTTGGAACATACTGAAGGTGTTAACTCGTTATCTTTAGTTTTTAATCATTAGATAACGCGCACATTAACACTCATTCATTCTGGGGAAGATGGGGAATTATCTTAGTCGGAGAAAAATCCCCACGCCCACCGCCGGGAATCGAACCCGGGACCTCTAGCACAGCAGGCAGGTGCTCTACCGACTGAAATACGGGGCCAGCCTTATATTTTATTGTATGTTGCTATACATCAGCTTATCATAAAATATTATAGTAGACGTTTGTTGTCATGGAGAATATGTAGGTATATTGAATGCCTTTTTTTCTGAACAGGCCACAGTAGCGGAATATGTGAAGTTATGCAATGTGTATAAGGTCGCAGATATAGAAAAATTGTATTAATCGTTTTATGCATCATTATTATTATGTATTTATATATTTTGTGAGAGAGGTGGAGTTTTTAAATTTTATCCTAAAAGACATACGACATAAAGATGTAGCTAAAACCGTAGCCTTGAATGATGGGTGCAGTCTACATTACATTGAAAATGAGATGAATATGGCTAGAAATAAACGCTCGGTTTACTGAGACACTAGAATATAACAGGTCAGGTTCGCTTTTTCCGACAGCTGCAAATTAAAATGAAGACAGATACATGGTGTCGACAGTTCTTTGGAAGTGCAACCTGACGGCTATGACAGTAGTTCATAATTTGTTGAAATGCATGGACGCCCGATTTCGGTAGAAACTTCAGGAGAATGTTGAAAACAAATGAAGTGATGTCAGGTGAATCTGCAGTCGTTTCTATGTTACTTAGGATGCAAAAATCGAACTACTGCATTTTGCTAAAGATATTACGGATTGGAGATGAGCTCTATTTCAATTTGTGCTTACCAAAGGACGCGAAAGTGTTTAATTTGGAGAGGACAACAATTTTTACAATGCTACATTTCTGAAAAGTTACCATTTGTAGTTGGTAGATGCTTGCACTGACTTAATTTTGTGTAGAAGATCAAAGTCTAACAGCTCATAGGTATTTACGAGGGCTGTTCAATAAAGAATGATCATAATTTTCTTACGGGCATAATTTTTCGCACTAAAATTCAATCTTATTATATTCTGTTAGCTTAATTTGAAACAAACACGATATAGTAGTTTCATTGTTGGTACTCCTGGTTCCCGCCTGTGAGAACCAGGCAAGTTCAGACATGTTCAGTATCGCCTACCGCTGCAATGGAGGTAACGTGCAGTTAAAGTTGATGTTAGAGAAAGATCCGGAAATTATTTCAAACGTAATCACTGCTGATGAAACTTCGCTACATCATTTTGATCCTGAGAGGAAACAGAAAAGCTCAGTGGGGAAATCTCCTTCATCACAAACCCCCAAAAAAGCAAAAGCGGTTGGTTCTGCTGGGAAAGTTATGGTCATCTCATTCTTTGATATTCACGGAATGGTTTATCAGCATGTTGTACCTGCACACACATCAGTAACTGGACAATACTCCAGGGATGTCCTGAAAACATTGCAAGTCCATATCAGATGCAAAAGACCACATTTTTGTGAAGCAGGGTGGATGCTGCACCACGATAATGCGCGGCCGCATATTTCCAATGTTATTGCTGAATATCTTGCAAACATCAACGTGAAGTGCTTCCCTCACCCTCCTCATAGTCCGGATTTAGCTCCATGTGTCTTTATTTCTATTTCATAACTTGAATAAACGCCTTCATGGGAGGCATTATCCGTCATCAGAAACAGTGGTGAAGGCTGCGGAGACGGTTTTGAAGGATCTCTCAAAAAATGGTTTCAGCATGTCTTTGAAGACTGGCAGAAACTCTGGGACAAGTGCATCACTTCATGGGAGACTATTTTAAGAAGCACCATCAAAATTATGAGGATGAGTAAAGGTACGTTATAAAAAAAAAAAAATTGTGATCATTCTTTATTGAACAGCCCTCGTATAAATGAATGTTTGTACTATTTCCCATTTATGGACGATACTTTTCTTTTAATAAACGACAAATTCACGCCCACATGTTGCCCATATTTTCAAACATTACCTCCAAGAAGGGGGGGATGCATGTTTTAGTATGGCCAACAAGGAATTCTACCGAATATGTGTATAAATGCTGGAACGGGCTGTTTAGGCAAGGATGTAGCTAGCAGAAGTAAGTTTATTCACCAAAGCTAAGTTTTTATTTATATGTTTTGTAATTTAATGTAATTTACGGTTATTAGTAAAACAACTTTGTGATTAAAGGGGAATTATTTTATAACAGTGTATAAAAAATAAGATCTGAGAATAAAGCGTAATTAAAGTTGCAATTGCACGAATTTTTTTTGTCCCTGAGTTTATTTCTGGAAACGTTTATCTGATTAACATGGACTAATAGGAAACTGAGCTCCTTTAAAAATAGTTATTTGAATATAAATACAACTAAATGTTAGTAGAAAGAGCAAATATGAAATTGTATTATAGGAGATTTTAGAATTATTTTTAACATCAGGTCAAAGCCAGCATGTACGGGCAATTTTAATAAATACTAAATAAATGTATCGCTAATGTTTTTGATTATTAACAATAAGACGATAGGAGATACACTCTTTTCTAATTATTTATGGTACAGGCAAGAAAATAAAAGGTTGTTGATAAAGAAAATGAAAACACAGAATTGGTTACGTGTGTAAAGATAACCTATATACAAAAAACTGGATCTTGAAATTAAATTGATAGGACAAGCAAAACGATTTTTTCTGAAGATGCAGAAGGATATCTGACAATCTTAAATATAAATAAGAACATCCAAATTATATATATTACACATGTAATATATGACAAATATAGTTGGCGTAATAATGGCGATCCAGAAAACTAGTAGAGGAAGCAGTAAAATTGTGCAGAAGACCGAACTGGACATTGAAGCTGATGAGAAAGAACTATAGTATAATGTCTGATTTATCTGGTTTCGAACTTCTGTTCTGGAAGAACAGTGAGTGAAAAAAAAAGGGCCCAGTAATATCCTAATGGACTGCAATTTTAGCACGGTTGACATAGAGAAAGGCTCTCACAGGAATGACGTCATTCTACCTTCTCTACTAGCTGGCTGACCCCATGACGGACCGTTAAAGCATCGCCGATAATCTATCAGTGGCAGCATTTTGCCACTTCGCCATTTTGTGTTACAGTGCACATACGAGACTTGTGACTCTCAGTGACATTAAAATAAAATAATTAAAAAGCTGACTTAATTCATTCTTGTTACCTGTTCACTAATAAGATAAAACACAAAGCCTTTCTTCCAATCCATATGTTTATCAATGGAATGGTGAAGGGATTGCATTTGATATTTATACAAATGTGGACCATGCGAACCTGACGTGGTTACAAAATTAAATTAGTGACAGGAAATACAAATTAATAATTACTTTTTGAAATTAATCGTAAAATGGTGCATCCAATTGACTCTACAGTTTTATCTTGCTTTGAAACTTTATGCCAATTTTAATGTCCCATTCACCTACAAGGTAAACAGCTATTTTATATAGAGCAATGTTCCAAGTCGGGTTTCAAATTCTTGGGTTTTCTGCATTTGATGGTGAATATGCCAGTATAGTTTTTCTTGGAGAAGAAGATGTTCTGAGTTTTCTGCTTTCCCTATTGCAACCAACAGCAACGTGACATGCAATGTTGTTGAACTGGTTCTCTATAATAAAAACACAGTTGCCATTTTTAACAAGAAACTTACATTTCAAAATACGATGCGCGGAAGTCTTGCTTTAATTGTTATTAATATGGCGTACTTTTAAATTTGCAAGTCCGATTGTTAGTGTTAATACATTTATCATCGATAGCGTCGGATCCACATTGTCCTTTCATATAAAATCTGAACTACTGACTACTAAACTACGAAAATTGCTGTCAAAACATGTACCATGTACTGTCTTTTATATTCATGATAAGGTTGCCTTTATGATAGCAGATTTTTAGTTTTCATGATAATGTAAGGAGACAGACCTATAATTTCAAACATTTTCACACATTTTGGAGAATAAATTGAAGAGTTTAATAAGCACACGTTTGCACTTCTTTGGAAGTTACAATATTGCGTAGTTCCTTAAAGGCTATAAGGTTCCCTTTTGTACAATTTATAAAACAAAACAAAAAGACTATACATAAACTTTTCGAAAGAAAGAATTTTAAGAAATGAAAGAAGCAATGTGGATGAATCCCGCTTAATGAAAGTATGTACGTTTTCCTGCCATATTGATCATTATTGATGTATTAACATTTTCTTTTGTTATACGAGGCGTGTCCGTAAAATAAGGTCTCCAATTTTATTTAATATAGAAAACATGTTTGTTGTCAATGAATGTTACGTTGATGGAAAGGAGGAATTTACAGCTATTTTTCAACATAATCACCTTTGCGATCGATGCACTTTTGCATGCGCTGTGGCAGTTTTTGTATACCCTTGTCATAGCACTCTCCCGCCAAGTTGCGCAGTTAGCGCTCAACCTCGTTTTTCAAATCATCGTCGGTCTGGAAATGTATTCCATCCAGGTGTGACTTCAACTCAGGAAACAGATGATAATCACTAGGTGCTAAGTCTGGACTGTAGGGGGGGATGGGTGAGGATGTCCCATCCCAACTGGGCCAGGAGATCAGCCGTTGCATGTGCGCAAATGCAAATGTTCGGTCAAAATCTTGTCAGTCGTAGTGTTACTGACTTCAGGGATAAGTTCGTACAGCTCGCGAACTGTCACACACCGAACTTTAAGCATTTCTTGTTCCACTTTTGCAATTGTTTCGGCTGAAAACGAAGGCCGACAGGAACGCTGTTCGTCATGGACGTCTGTACGTCCATCTTTGAACTCTCTGACCAACTTTCGCACGTTTTCGACGTCCATACACTGTGGCCCATAGACTTCGCATAACTGACGATGAATTTCAGTGGCACACAGTGGCACTCAAAAAACGTATCACTGCACGCAACTCAATTTGGCGGTGGAAGTGATAGGAAGCTCCATCGCAAACGGCTGCCCAGTCAAGACTAATGGTTGCAACGGATTTGAACGGATGAAACCAAGCTACACGCCAGTGTTGCCGGATCTCGCGTACTAGCGTTCCTCACGGCTCCAGCGCCTTGGGGACCTTATTTTAAGGACACGACTTGTAAATATGCATATTTTAATAAACTGTAACTTAGTATACCTTTAGCCCTTGCTTCTCTTTTTAACTGTCCTTTTAATTAAGACATTTACGTTATACCTTTTAATATATTAAAGATTATGAGTATATAGAAAATAGGAGTAAATACTTGGCTAAAGAGTAAAATTGAGAGTGCTAATCTGGACTATTGGCGTCATAAAGATATATAATGTACTATGCAATCTTAATCTATGTTAACATTATAAAGATTGAATATGTGTGTGTGCGTGTGTGTGCGTGTGCATGTGTGCGTGTGCGTGAGTGTGTGTGTAGGGACTAATCTCGGAAAATATTCACCGACTTGATTATTCTTTCACCTCAGAAAAGATTGCTATTACCGGGATATATGAAACGTTTCCAATAATTTGAAAACTGTTGAGGAGGGGTGTCACGTGAGATTTTCATACTTATGTTACATTTCAATGCAGTTTCGTTTAATATGAATATCACATCGTATGTGCATTTTATTGCGAACGTAGAGTGGTTTCCATCACAAAGGGTTAAATAAGAGGGTTTTAAATTGAATTACTGTAGAGAAGGACATTGCATATCATGTTCCTATTTTCTGAATTTCTCTTATATTTCGAAGAGCTCTGTTATCAAGATTTGTTCTGTGTTTTATTTGGTACAATAAAACTAGTCTTAACTCTCTAGCGTAAAAAAGAACGCCATCTAACTTATTTAACAAATTGTGCTTCCTTTATCTTAAAACCCAAAACTGAAATACAATTTTTTTGTATAATTAAAAAAAAATCCGTACACTGTATATAAAGACCATACCATGCCATATATTGAAGCCTTTATGCAACGTTTGCATATTTAATCCATCTGGTCTGAACATTTTACAATTATCTACAAAACCTAGCTACAACGTAGGCTAAGTTAGGACTTTCCAAAAACTACCCAGTCATAGCTTATCATGATGTACAACCTCTAACATTTAGCCTTAGTTTCAAGACTTTATAAGTCAATAAGAACATATATTTGTCTTCTTAAGCTGCACGGCTTGGCAAAATGTATAGAATATATTATTGTACAAAATATTTCTTATAATAACTTTAGCCTCTGCTAACAGATTTGCATTTTATCATTCTGGTTGTAGCTCTGAGATATTTAAACTTTAGCTATAGATGAAAATTGTATGGCTCTAAAGATTTTTAGAAACCCCCTGTAACTCTATTTTCCTATTTTCAGATTCTCGCTTAAAAATACAGGCATCGAATGCTCTAAAACGGTGCATTTTTATATAACTTAATTAATGAATGAACACGATAGATAAACGAGACATTGCTGTTTCCAAGGGAGTTGTTTAAGATTTGTTATGTGTATCGTATGAAGGGTAAAAGGTAAGAGTATTTTAGATAAGTCTTAAGTTTATATTATTGCTTCTAGTTTACGATATTTTCTATTAGGATTCATTTATTCAACAAAGAACAACAGTATCATTTACCGGACTCCAAGGGCGCTGCCACTCGTAGACGTAGTGCAGGGTTCTCACGCTAGATGGTGTTAGTAGAGACCTTCATGAAACAGCTGTGCAGGCGGCGTCAGTTTAGAGCTGAACGTGCAAGTGTGGCATTGTGTTTCTCTGACAGTTGACGGGTTACCTGTGCGAAGTCGTTATGGCAACTTTAAAAGAACAAAGAGTGTGTGTGTGTGTGTGTGTGTGTGTGTGTGTGTGTGTGTGTGTGTGTGTGTGTGTGTGTGTGTGTGTGTGAAATTTTGTTTCCTGCTTAAAAAGCTGCAACCAAATGCTTCAGGAAGCTTTCCAGGAGGACGCTATGAGCCACACACAGGTTTTCGAGTGGTTTGGACGCTTTAAACGTGGTGAGATGTGTGTTGAAGATCAAGCTAGTTCTGGACGCCCTTCAACATCGTGAAATGAGGAGAACATTGGAAAGGTCCACCAAAAGATCAACGAGGGTCGTCGCCAAGCGATAGACCAAATTTCGGCAGCGACAGGAATCAGTTGGAGCTCGTGTCAGCGGATTTTGAGGGAGGATTTGCACATGAGACGTGTTGCTGCTAAATTTGTTCCGCGCCTTCTCACACAGGAGCACAAAACTATCCGCAAGAATGTGTGTCAGGACTTGAAAACAGAGATTGAACGTGATCCAAACTTCTTGAACAAAGTCATTACAGGGGAGGACAGTTAGTGTTACGGCATGGCCCAGAAACCAAGCAAGCGTCAAGCCAGTAGAGGACTCCCCAACTCTCCCAGATCAAATTTGAAGACCATGATCATTGTCTTTTTTGATGTTCGTGGAATTGTGCATCGAGAATTCGTACCCGCTGGCCAGACTGTTAACCAACACTTTTACTTGGACGTTTTAAGGCGTCTGCGAGAGGGTGTGAGGAGGAAACGCCCGGAACTTTGGCGATCAGGTGACTGGTTTCTGCATCACGACAACGCTCCAGCACACACGGCCTTACGAGTGACCCACTATTTGGCATCTCAGAGGTGGTCTGTCGTTTCCCACGCTTCGTATCCGCCGGACCTAGCCCCGTGAGACTTTTTCCTATTTCCACGAATGAAAAAAATGCTAAAAGGGGAGCGTTATGACGATGTGGAGGCCGTAAAAACAGCTTCGCAAAGGGCACTGTACAATATCAAACTTGAAGAGTTCCAAACATACTTCCAACAGTGGGAAAAGAGACTTGACAAGTGCATCGCATGTAAAGGAGAGTATTTTGAAGGTGACTGTAGTAATTTTGTAATTTACGTCCTCCAACGTTAAGTCATATCGAAAGATTAATGAAATGGGTGAAAGAAGGTCAAATGAGGGTCCATGGAGTTTAGAGTTACCCGACATTCGTCTATCAGGATAAGGGAAAAACGCGGAAAAAACTTATCCAGGTAACTCACTCTAACTGAGATTCGAATTGGGGACCTCTTGATTGTGAGGCAGACACGCTGCCATGCACGCTACCGAGGCAGGCAAGAAACCCTTAGATAACCCATGTTAACAGCCATAAGTTCGTAGTAATTAAATGTTGATACTTGATAAAAATACTTTTTAAATGTCACTTCATACAGGTGAAAATTTTGTTATTTGGCCATCATTAGTGCACATCACAAAGAATCAAAATAATTCTGTTATAAGACTTAAGAATTTGCAGTTTAAGACGAAACTAGAATGTGAAGTAGGAATACATTCAACTCATTTATAATGGCATTGTTCTGTGGCGACAATGAAGAGTAGCTATTCAAAGTTTTCACCATCATTACAAATTACTTTTGAAGCTACAATTGAAAATTACATAGGCCTAAGTATTTCGTTAGTCTTTTAAATAAGAATAAAAATAGACACATTAAATTAGGAATGAAAGCAAATTATGAAATGCCATAGGACCAGATTCGAGTTCTTCCTACAGCTTATATTTATGTTATTCACTTCATTGCTGCAATTTGTAAAATAATGATTATTTGAGAAACATTTACATTTTTATGCTTGAACGTGTGTGCTTAATTGTATTGTTACTTGCATCTCGGGACATACTACCCAATCATTAAATTCATTTTTAACTTCTGTCTAGGTTTTTCTAGATCGCTATTGACAGACAACAATGTAGAAGCTATCATGTACGGAGAATCCATCAAATACGCAGTAATTAAGTATTGTATCTTTCTCTGAACATAGTTTACGTTAAAATTTAAATTATAATGAGTATTTGAAAATACCTCTGGAAATAAGACATTACTTTGTAAAAAACTGTATTTTAATCAGCAGTAAATTTTATGTAGTACATTTTTTATATTGTTATAGAAGCAGTTTTAGATCCAAATAGTTTCAGAAAATATGAGTTTTGAAGCGGAGGTTATGTGAGGTTATTGTGGGCAAAAATAGTGATGGGAGTATGAAGCACGCAAGTTATAACTTTGTCGAATAGTTTCTAAGCCAATAAGAAGTATAAGGAGCAATTCATGCCATATACATAGGACTTGAAGGTATAAATTGTGTTTGTCATTAATATATCTGAAACTGTGATTTTTATTTGGAGTAAATGTAATCATTTTAAATAAACTTAAAACAAGTGAAGATCGTTCAATTTAGAGTTGTATAAAGTATAGTGAAATAAGCGGTATCTGTCTGATCTGAATATAACATTTTTAGTCGTTAAAGATAGTTCAAAACTTTTATTTAAAAATTTTTATTTGTATTTTCGGAGTAACGGCCAGAGAAAGTAAAAAGCTGTGAAGTGCTACAATCGCATTATTTGCTCTACTTAATCTTCCACAAACCATTTTTAAAAACGCTAATTATATATTGTTCTTGTTAAACCAATTCATTTCACACTTACGCATTTAACAGATTAGAGAGGTGACAATTAACCGATGCTTAAGAAGCGTATAAGTGTATGATAACTTATAAATCCTACGAACTTTGCAAGCATACGAAACAATAGCAAACTTCTTAGGCAAGAAAAGTTCAATTAGTACAAAACTAAGACCAATAAGGTACTTCGGAAATGGTTAAATCTAATGTTATTTGACATAAGCTCAGTTAAGACCATGTGCATGGCATGTGTAAGATAAAGTACATGTAACACTGTATACTTTTTATGGTAAATCATTATGCAAAAGTCATTCCATAAAGTAATTCACAGAAAACTTAAGCTTTGTCATGCAAATATCTTAAACATATTGTGAGGCAACGACTATAGCTCAAGATTATTGAGAGGTCCGCGCCGGGCAGTCGGAACGTAAATAGATTACCAGCGTGCTCGTCCAGTGCAAACAATAGCAACGCCAGACAACGAGAATCTTCTCAAAGCCTCTCCGCACTGAACGATCTGGAGATCTGTGGACATTTCCTACAGCTATATAAAAATGCTCGACTATAGCTCTCATTTCATTCCTTATAATGAAAAAGCCTTCGTTCCCCAAGTGACAGTTATACCTTATTTGTAGCATCACCTCACAGCACAAGAAATGAAATCTCCAGGACATCCAAATTAATGTTTCTTCCTTCAGAAAAATAATTCATAGCCTTTGCGTTATGTTTAGTAGCCCAAGTCACCTATTCGAACAGGAAGCACTTAATATCTTATCAGCATAGTAAAAGCAATAACTTGTCTGCATGCTTTGATAGACGGTGCTCTCTGAGCCCAAAATAGGCTTAGCCAAAAGGGCTAATTACACAGCTAACAATTATTATTATCAGGCTAATTAGCGACTTGAAACCAATCCATTCACCAATTTCCACGACTCTCCAGGTCTGATGACACGAGGGGAATTAAATGATGAAACTCAATATTTCTAATTTGTTGTCAAATTACCATGTTCATTTTCTCGGTTAGTATTAAATTTGAGGTATAACAGTTGTTTCAATTTTATTTATTTGATAATGTTGTTTAAAGTTTAAGATATTAATATTCAAGAGAAAAACAGTGAAAGTGGAAACTGAACGAGATTAAGAAACAATTGAAGGCAAACTGGTGATTGAATAGGTAGACATAAAGAAAAATGTGTTTAACGACGATAACAGTAGTCTAAATTATAAAATAGATTATTTTAATGCTAAATTGCTTAAATATGATTTAAACAAAATATTATGTAAATTACCTAACACAAAAGAAGACGTGAACCACTGAGAAATTATTGAAATGCCATAGCAACGGCGAGTTCAATAACTGTGTGTGGACGTCTTGGAGTTAAAAAGCAAAACATTATCAGTGAGAAGGAATTCGACTTCAAGTTGATATTGTGAAGGAAATTGATGGTTTCAAAGTTATTAATTCAATTATGTTACAACGTGTTTTGTTCATTTTCAAGCTGAATTAAAACCAGTATGTTTAATAAACAATTGAATAGATTACACAGAAAATTAAGCTAGTTATAGTGGAGTAACAAACACTACACAAATAAAAATATTTAGCAAAACAGCCGATGGCAATACTTCTATGTTGATTTTTGCGAAATTAATTTCATGAGCATTTGCCCACATCTTCAGTCAAACACACTTCGTTGTTAAGGATACCATTTACGTATTTACATATCACCAACACCTGAAGACGAAACAAACGTAAAAATAGAATCAATTGCCGGTATGTCAAAATTGATAAATCGGCCGTAGCAGATCATTTTTGGTCATTTAACCATGGAATTAATCCCGAAGTTAAATTATTAAAACACTTAAATGTTCCCATACATTTAATAGTTTGGGAAAAATATTTATTTAAAAAATAAAAATCGCGTAATGAATTTTGACATACCGGCAATTGATTCTGTTTTTAGGTTTGTTTCGTCTTCAGATGTTGGTAATATGTAAATACGTAAATACATGGTATCCTTGACAACGAAGTGTGTTTGACTGAAGATGTGGGCAAATGCTCATGAAATTAATTTCGCAAAAATCAACAAGAGGTATTGTCATCGGCTTCTTAAGATAAGTGGAGAATATTTACTAAATATTTTTATTTGTGTAGCAATTGAATAGATTATTTAAATTATGTTAAAACATTTCCGAAGGAAATCCATCCGACAGAATGCCATGAGATCATCTTCGTACATCCGCTGCTGCAGCAAAGGGTAGCAGAATAAGAAACTGTTTATTCCAAATGACTTCCCAAACTGAGGCTTCGAGATAATTCACTTGGAGATTATCATATCATTAGCCATTTGAAATTTTGTCGCAGAGGATTTACTTGTATTTATTTGTTTGCACTGAATACAAATCAACCCGCTGCACTGGTAGTGATTACATTTTTCACAGATAACTTTTGACACAATGTGGCACACCGCCTTGCAATATTCTTCTCCTCGTTGGTCTATAAGTAATTTGGTAAGTAAGTTGGTCTGCTGATAGTGCCGTAAAGTTATTTATATTTTATCTACTATATTTAATAAGTAGAGGAGGTGTTATATTCTACTGAAAAACTCCATTTCGAGATTCATCAAGAAATACATTTTGAGGCCCCATAAACAAACATAAAACTTTTTAAGAAAAAGTCTATGTGTAGGGGGGTGGGGTTGCCTGGGCACGTCTGTCTGTGAATAGCGTATCTCACAAATGAGAAGTTGGTATAATACCAAACTTGGTATTTAAGTTCAGCAGATTTAAGGACAGACATGAAGAATACACTCCCAATTTTCTAAAAAAATGACTAACGATAACCATACCATATGTTTAAGGTATTTTAATGGACAATTAAAATTTACGTATTGAATTTTATGGGAATTTGCTTTAAGTGGTCTTCTTCTGAATGGCTTTTGTGGAAGAGACAGACAAATTCTTGAATAAATGAAACGGGTCCACTTGATCCCAGTAGGGCAAAGATTTTCTACTGTTTAGGTGCGACGAGAATTTCCCACTACGGAAGTTTTAGTGCTTTCTTATAGGGAGCTCGGTCATAAAAGAATTTGCCTCTGTTTCATACAGACCTTTCATCTTACTACACAAAAATTGTATTTCTCGTGTGAAATAAAGTTCTTTGAGCAAATCACGTTCCTAGTTATTGTTTGAATTTCCAAATTCTTACACGCATTTCAAACAGGAATACGCTATTCATATTTTATCATTTGCCATGCAATGAGAACGGAATAAAAAAAAACTCACATAGCGACAAAGTCTTAAAAGATTTGTTGCCATCTAAAACCTAATGCATTTATATATTTCCCTTTCAGCTACAAGAAAATCAGTAATAAGATAATGTTTATCTCATTGACATGAAGTAAACAGAGGAATAAGCGTTTGTATTAATAATTTGTATAAGTGTTGAGAAGCTGTGTGCAACATACCATTTTTATACTATAAACCATAATGATTTAATTTTATTTTGAAATGTTCAGTATTTTCAGAAATCTTTCATACTAAAATTTAGGAATTTAATACATGTTTTAGCTTTCTAAATCGGAGTTTGTTAATTAATAAAAGTTCTTACATTTAATACTAAGCATAGCTGTTTGATGATATTTTATGGTCTTCTTGTAAACATAAATGAATAATGGATAGAGTCAACATGAAAAATTCAATGCCATAGCCGGGATTTGAACAACGGATCTCCTGGTTTCCGTTCAGTCGCTCTAACCCATTGAGCTATCATGGCTAACGTGCCGTCATGACATTAAATACTCCATTTGACTCGTATATTTCCCCGGTAAACCACTAGGGGCTCTCGCATCCGAGATACACAGTTTGTGGCGACTTACTATCGTAAGTACTCGAGTCCCAGGCTTCATCATTAACTCTCATTATTTAAGTTAATTTATGCAAATAAATCATTTCTTTACTCTAGCCGTATAGAGGCTAAGGTTTTGGATTGATAGGGTCAACATGAAAAATTCAATGCCTGGCCGGGATTTGAACCACGGATCTACTGGTTTTTTCCGTCCAGTCGCTCTTACTATTGAGCTACTATGACGGAAAAAACTATAGATCCGTGGCTGAAATCCCGGCCGTGGCATTCAGTTTTACATGTTGACTCTGTCAATCCAGTATAAGGCTAGTGTAAAGAAATTATTAATTTCCATCAATTAACTTAAATAAGTAATGTACTGTTTAAATTTGAACTTATAACAAAAATAATATTTTAAGAATTGTTCTCTTAGTTTTATGCCCAACGTGCCTCATTATTATTACTGTTCGGATCTAAGGAATGATGGATGCTTTCACTGATCCATCTATGTCTGCTGTCCCTTTGCATACCTTTATACCTTTGTAATGCGAAACAAATTCTTTGTATGTACAGCAAATATCAGGGAAAACGCTGGCAGCTCTTTTTATAGATGGTGACGGATCATCGGGTGCTTTTCTTTCAAATTTACCAAACATTTCAATAAATAGGATCATATTAGGATTTGGGAGCAAGCACGTTTCATTAAAGAATCATTTAATTACTCAATATTTTCACAGGTTTTATGGTTATATTTAAGCCTAAATTTCTCCCCCTACTTAAGCAAATGTATTAAATTCAAGAACGTTTTTTCTGTGTGATGTGACGGAGATTGCCTGCAATCAATTCAGACCACTTGGAATCATTTGGCTCTGGTACATTATTTCAGGTATTTATTTACAAGTTCTTAGCTCCATATACTGTTAAGAGTCCTCAATTATTGAGAGTGGTGCTACTAAAGAGCTAGCTATTGTACACAATAATACTTTCTTTATGGACTACATTGACGCTATTGGTAAATTTATATATTGAAGAAGCATCCAGCTCTAATAACAGAATGTGCATCTCTCGTGGAAGCAAGAGAATTGCTGAGGAACTCACCTCACGCCATCAAAGCATCATATTCCCTGTCTCCCCTGGAACTGGAGCAATGAGTGAAAAGTTAAATATGTGTGTGAATGTATATAAATAAAACTCAACGAAAATAAATATAAAGATACGCCATAATAATCGAGTGAACATAATCGCCGATTCATAATATTCCAAAGGCAAAGATGGCTTAAAGGTCCTTAGATGTTAAAGGGGATATATAATTTGAAAATAATAATAATTGTAATCAATAAAGTTTCAGTAAAACTTTGCCGCCTATTAACAAAATCAAGAATTTTATACACATTTTCTAAACTATGGCTAATATTTCTGAAAATCATTCTAGAAGAGCATAATTATGATGAGGATTCAATCTTCGTCATCTATAAGGTGTGCCAGAGCAGGAATCACAACCTTCACTTATAAACATTCAAAGCCAGAAGATTTTACACTAGAGAAATTCGTTTCGAAGATGTGAACTACTTGATCTAATATTCCCGAAGACCCCATTTGTTTCCTCTGCACAAGAGCGGTTTGGAGCACTTGGAATACTGACAAAACAGCCTATTGGTGTTACTTAAGTATCGGGTGACCTCCAATTTCTCTTTCTTTCCACACTTAACGCTTTAATGGTTACCAATACGAACTAAGAAATACTGTTTCTAATAATGTGAAGTTTTTGTTGATCTCTTTCAGTATTATTATTTACATAACCAAGACTATATTGCTTAATGTGAGATTATTTAGAATCACTTATCGCAAGTAGCATATTAATATTCAGATTCATATTCAGATTTATTCACCAACAAAAGTCATACAGAATATAGGTTTCGTAAAAAAAATGCTAAATCAAACATCATATTTACAGTATATCAGTAAATCAATCAAAAAATTAAGAAATAACACAGGGTTGCGCCGAGATGAAATACCGATACACATTTGCCTTAGCGACTGAGGCAAACCACACGAAAGAGCTATTATGTATTTCAAATGGGAAGGTGTTTGTCCTTGAGCGCTACTAGGTGAGCAACCAATCGGAGTCCTGCGGTGTTGTCGTATTGCATTCCCGCTAAGTGGTGTGTGCCGAGCGCCACCTAATCAATCTCTATGAAATACTATTCGCGCTAAGACAAAATTCAGATTTCGCCAAAACTGATCCACGTGGAAGGTAGAGAGTAATGTATCTAACATAACCATGAAAACGCCATATTTTTTCTAATACAAATAAATAAACCACTATTACCTGTATTATAACAATAAATTGCAACGTAAGCACTGTATTATCATTATTGGTTGGCATGTATGCGTGTACGTATATTTGTAATTACTCAGAAATGAAACGTAAGTGTTTGACATGACGTGATAAAAGAATTACTTTGAATAATCCAATTCGATCGAGGAAACAACAAATTTCCTGCTGCCCTGGCAGATTGTGTGTGGTCACATTATATCTTTGTTTATGAATGGTTCGTAATCTCTATTTACCCTAGAGAGTTCAACGCGGTTTATGTGTATCTATGTACATATACTTTTAATTAATCATAACTGAAATTTAAACTACTGACATGAATAAAAGAATTACTGTGAATAAGACAAGATGTTAAATTCGAGAAAGAGCAAACACCTCATTTCCTGTTAGCCTGTGGAATGCTGTATGCATATGTTTATGAATGAATGCTGGATAAGAAGTGTTTATTTACTCTGGAGAGTTCAGATCAAACAGTAGAGTAAGAGTTAAATAGTGCAATGGCTTCTTGCGGTGAATTTAGTGGCGAGTCAAAAAGGCAGGTATTGCGAAATCGGGCTGGAAGTATTATTTTTAAGGTGTACACGTTCTTCAATTTTTTTTTTTTGAAAACAGAAACTAAAAATGAGTTATTGCAAAGAGTACTTGCATTTAAAAACACGGAAAAAGTGTGTCAGCTGGATAAACGAGCAATTGAAACGGGACGAGGTAATACGCCTCCCATCTTACCATTGCCAATATAATACAATTGAGTTGGTGTAGGCTCAAATAAAAAGGGGGATTGCAAACAGAAATAATACTTTTAAACTGACGAGCGATAAACGACTTGTTCATGAAGAAATTGACAAGGTAACACAACAGAACTGAGAAAACTGCGCGAGGCATGCATAAAACCTTCAAGAAGGCGATTTTAAGAAATAAATAGCTCATGACGAGATTTTAGAACCTATAATCATAAATTTGCAAGACTCGGACGATGAAGACAGTGACAATGACGAAATGTCTCGTAGCGGAAGTGACATTGACAGCGATATGGATGAGCCACTGGCAGTTCCACTGGATTAGAAAAGCAGGTAATTCATAAACTATAATTATAGTTATCTATAGTATTTTAAAATACATATAATTTTCGAAAATGCTT